>JAHBCN010015452.1:0-20765 GCA_019359885.1 Listronotus oregonensis
TTGTAAATAGGAGCGTCTGTATTCTGGTACATCTTTGGTCTAGAAAGCATATACAATACACAGCCCGGAATAAGCTCACGTTTTGATCTAGCTCTCAAATCAGAAGCCAAAAAAGCAACTGTCTTAACAGAAAAAACGTCTAGGGAGAGTAAATTTTTGGACGGTTTTTTAAAGTATTTTTTATGAACCCAAAAACTTTTTTTAAATATTTTAAGAAAAAAGCATTTTAGGTGGAAAATATATCCTTCTTTTGTTGTCTTACACTAACTGCACTATATTTTTGACTGATTTTAAGTTTTTTTTTTATAATACAAAACCTTCTTTTATTTATCTTACGTTTTAAAATAGTTTACGAAAATATCCTGTAAATAAATGTCCCCTATAACATTCATGCTCATGTGAGTATAATTTTCCCAACGTTTACCTAGTAATTTATTAAAGCAACTCTTTTTAAATTGTAGGCTAAAACTTCTTTGGCTGACCCTTACCCAACCATCAAGCAATTGTGAAGTGGAATTCCTTCCTGTCTACACACCTAATGAGGAAGAAAAGCGTGACCCCAAATTATTTGCAAATAATGTTAGAGCTGTTATGGCAAAGTAAGTACCAGTCAACTAATGCACATTTATTTAAAATTTATGTAATAATAGGTTTTGTTACTTTGTACATTTGTTTGTTAAGTAATGACATATTACACAGAGTGTTAATTAGCGAGCAATCCTATATAAAATGGGTAAACAATTTGTTTAAAACCACCTACTTTAAAGGGGAAAACAAGAATAAAACTGTTTCATTAAAAAATGCGATTATTAAAGACAGGTGTGGTGTGTCACTCATTCATTCATTTATATATACACTAAATCGCAAAAACTCGAAAACTGCTTGATCTATGAAGATGAAATTGGGCACAAAGGTAGATTATGGATAGGAGACGTCAAAAAAAAAAGGATTTTAAAAAACTTACCCTCTAAATGAGTACAATGGAGGGTAAAAGTGTGTATCGAACAAAGCCATTGATTACGATTAAAAATGATCTGTGTAACATATTTGGAATTACATCCCTTGGGAGGGTTACTATGGGAACGAAAGTTTGTCTAGAAAAATTGTCATTTTTAAAGTTGTAAAAATGGGTGTTGATAATTAGGCTTTTTATTACCAACAAAAATAGGAAAACTTATCTAAGAAATGATTTTAGGAAACTTTCCTTCCTAAAGGGTTAGAATGGGGAGTGAATTTTGTATCGAAATTCGTCATTTCTAAATTTAAAAGTATGAAAATTAATATGTAGACTATTGATGACGATTAATAAAAATGATCTGTTTTAACATTTTTGGAATAACATCCCTTGGGGGATTAAAATGAGGATGAAAGTTTGTATTGAAAAATCGTAAATTTTAAAGTTGTAAATATTGGAGTTGGTAATATGACAGAAATGGGAAAATTGGTATGTAAGCTCTTAATTAGGATTTAAAATAATCTCTTTTACAATTTTTAAAATTAAATCTCTTGGAGGGGTTAATATGGGGATAAATCTATATAGAAAATTCGTAATATGCAAAGTTGTTTATATGGGAGTCGGTAATTATTCTTTTGATTACCCAGAAATTTAGAAAACATTAGATAAGAAAGGATTTTAGAAAACTTCTCCCCTAAAGACGTGTATGGAACTTTGTCATTTCTGGCCTTAGAAGTATGACATTGGTATGTAGGCTATTGATTACAGTTTAAAATAAATTTTTGGAATAGCATCCCTTGGGGCCGGGGGTAAAAATAGGGAAATCATTATTTTGCAAATGACTGTTGGTAATTAGGTTTTTGATTACTCAGAAAAAATAGTAGGTGTTAGTATTTTAGGACCTTTATCCCCTAAAAGGGCGGACAAATGTTAAATAAAAAATGTGTACTAACTCTTTCACAAACTCTATTTGTAATAAATATAATAAAATTTTTAGGTTGCTTCAACGCGACTCAGCGGCCGTCTTGCGAATGAGCAATTTAAAAAAGGTTATTTTATTTAAAGATTAGAAAGTTACTTATTATTAATATTACATAAAGCGTCTTTATATGACATTAAACTAACATAATACTTTATTAGTATAGTTTGCGTTTGCAAGTTTGTTTGAAAAAAGTAAAATGTATTAGGAAAACTTTGATTGTTTGCAAATCAAAAAAACATACAATTTTTGAGCTTATTTTAGTTCACCCTGTCACTGCTTAATACTTATCGTCTATATTTGGCTTCTTAGTTGTTCACGTACTAGAGACCTTCACCGCCAACATGTTCTCAGTAAAGCTATCACACAATTACAGAAAGAAATAAACAGAATATTTAAGTACTTATATTTATATTATTTTTAATAATTTATATTTAATATAGGCAGAAATTACTACCTTTGTTTCAATTTAACTAGAAATAGAATTCAAAGAGAATATGTGAATCAGCTTGGGTTGATTCATTCATCATTGGGTTGTTAAATATTTATCTCTTGTTATACCAAATTTAAGTAATTAAAAATAAAAAAAAAACAAAAAATTAATTAACTATTTTTTGAATTAAAAAAGAGACTAGGTTTAATTTATCAATGCAACAACTCTTGGAAATATCCCTCTGGAACTAACTAAATAGCAGTTTTAAGTGTGCGAGTTTTAGGTTCTGTATAGTTCTCTAGATTAGTTCTGGTTACCTAAATAACAGTTTTTACACACAAAAACACTAAATGGTTTTTTTTTAATTTAACACTAAAATGTGCTTTTTACACTAAAATTAATAATATAATCCCGTTGGGTGCAAAAATTAAAATATCATTCTATTTTATTTTATTTATATATATATATATATATATATATATATATATATATATATATATATATATATATATATATATATATATATATATATATATATATATATATATATATATATATATATATATATATATATATATATATATATATATATATATATATATATATATATATATATATATATATATATATATATATATATATATATATATATATATATATTTGGTTTTGATTGTGGGTAAAATGACACTTTAGTAAAGCTTAAGTGCGATTGTGAAATAGTTATTTACATAACAAGGGAAAAAAGTGCCTATTTTACTCCCGCAGATAATTTGATGCACGTCGCGAAGTGAAGGTTATTATTGAGGCCCCTGTAGACCGGGGGGCCCGTATCATTGATACGGCTGATACGGCGGTAGCTACGCTCCTGTAGGTAAAACTAGAGAGAATGTCGACTTGCTTCTCTAAAGAGATGAGAAGCAAGCTTCGTCCATAAAAATTTGAACTAACTTTGGCAGTGCAAACCTAATCCATTAACTTGGCGACAGACACCATACTGACATACGGACACCTATAATTTTCTTAAATCAACTTTTGTGTAATATACTATTTAACGTTAAGTAGTTAAAAAAATAAATATAAAATATTCAGAGAGTACGACTCTTAAATTGTGTTGCTATTTTATTATAATTTTTCAACAAGAGAGCTCGTATTTATTTGTTTTGTTTTGTTTATTTCGTAATATAAATTACTTGTATTTTTAAATATTTATTTTATTATACCAAATATTATATTTTATCTGCTAATAACTTATTACAAAATCATAAATTTAGTTATAAGGCTATTGCTGCTGATTTATGATCATCCATGCTAAATATTTTGGTTTGCTTACTTTATTAACCTATTTTACTAGTTTAATTATAACATAACAGTGAGTTTGAAATAACAGATTTTTTTTAAAAAAGCAAAAAACTGACATGTGATTAAGAATGCATTTACCATTTGATTCATTAACCTTTTCCATTAGCTTGGTTTTCTTTTTTACTTTAATACATTAAATCTGACACGTTTTTTTATTATTTCGTTGACTGTATCGAAACTTAACACTCACTACTGAATTTCTCTCTAGTGTCATTAATCACATAAACTATGCAAAAAAAGTAAGTTTTAATGAAAGGAAACAACAAACTACCTACCTTTATCTTGTTGAATAAATTAGCAGCAATAGGGGAACCTGGGGTAAGAAAATGTTATTGTAGACGATTTCCTGAGTACCTGCAATTATTTTAAACTACCTACCTAATTTATTTAACATAAGGTATTGTATTTTTTCACAGTGGGAGAACCTTCAAAGTTTTTAAAACTGAGCAGTTCAAATTCCCTATACAGTGTGTACATAAAGTATGAAAAAACTTCATTATTTGCTAAAGCAAAAAAAAAATTGAAAATTTCCTTGAACACGTAAATAATAGTTTTAAATTGCACATTTTTTGACATAAAATATAAATATATAGGGTGACTTCATGTGGTGGTTATGGGTTCATCCACAATTTTTTCGAAGGAAAACCCTCATATTTTATTGCAGATTTATAATCTCCAAGAAGAGCTTATTTTAAAAAACATAAAACACTAATGGTTTTATAGGTCAGTTTTGTAGTTACAGGGTAGTAAAGAAATGTATACATAATGTATGGAACAAATTAATTATTTGTCAAAGCAAAGGAAAATTGAAAACTTTCTCGAACACGTAAATAATTTTATTTTGCCTATAAATAAATAAAAATATACAGGGCACCTTGTGTAGTAGATATAATGTAATGGACAATTTTTTTAAATTTAAACCCCCATATTTTATTGCAGGTTTATAACCTCCAAGAAAATTTTACAAACAAAAATTTTCTATGACTTTAATTAATAGTTCTGTAGGTATAGGGTCTTATTTTTTTTTATCTTTATTTTGTGGGTAAGGAATACTTGTAATTGCTCTTCATAATATGCCTTGTAACTAAGGTAATCCTTGTTATGCTGCCACAATAATATTTTGTGTCAAGTTTTTGAGAAATATTTTCAAATTACTTATGCATATATCTACTTTGCAAAGGATAGAAATCATTATGTACACAAATCTTTAACAATGTAACTACGAAACTGCTACCCAAAGCCAGAAGTATTTTGTGTGTTTAAAATCGTCTCTTTTTGAAGATTATAAATCTGCACGATAAAAGTATGGTGGTTTCTATTTTAACAATCATTGATAACGTCGTATCTACTATATAAGTTTAAATTTTATGTTAAAAAATGTGTAATTTAAAATTACTGTTTACAATTGGTTTTGTTTTCTTGGCTGTTTGTAATAATTAAACTTTATTGTTCATTTTCTGGGTTTTTTTGGTCATTTTTTTAAATACAAACAATAAAGTTGATATTCTGATGATGGTTTAACTCAATAAATAGAAACGTCAATTAAACATTGATTATTATTTAAAAAAATGACCGAAAAAACCCAAAAAAATAAACAATAAAGTTTAATTACTGTTTACATATTCCAGGAAATTTTTTAATTTTTTTCCATTAAAAAATAATGAATTTCTTCCATATATTATATACACAATATTTTAACACCCTGTAACTACGAAACTGCCACCTAAAATTATAAGTGTTTTATGTTTTAAAAATTAGCTCTTCTTGGAGATCATAAATCTGCAATAAAAAAATGGGGGTTTTTACAAATATTATCGATGACGTCATATCTACTACATGAGTACCCTGTATATTTATATTTTATGTCAAAAAATGCGCAATTTAAAATTATTGTTTCAAACACACTGTATAATTACTTCTTGAGTCGCTAATATTTAGTCGAATTTGCAAAACTAGCCTAGCCTAAGATTTTTATTAAACAAAGAACGATATTTTGTTTTATCCACAGAAAATTATGGAAGATCTAGGTAGGAATATATGGCATATTTCACATTTTTGTATTTGATTTTTTTAAGTATTTAAAAAGGGTAATATTTTTTAATAGTAACTTATTTAACTGCAGATATACTTGAAAACATAAAATAATTGCGTATTATACGCATTTAATCTAATATTAAACATGTACACCATTACGACCTTTACATGTATTTTAAAATATTTAAATCAATCCATATTATTTAAGACACTTAAAATCTACCCAGGTAGTTAAAAAGAAGTATGAGCTTTTTTACAAAAAAAAAAAATGAGTCACAAAAAAAAAAATTTAACTTATGAATGTGCAAAAATATAAAGAATAAAAAAGACTATAGATTTGTATTTTTGAAATATTACTTTTTTTTATGTTTTTTTGCACGGCCGTGCAAAAAAGCATGCGAGAAAGAACAAAGATAAGAGTACTCTCGTTGTGCGTGCTATAATATTAGTCGGCGGAGCCGAGAGAGAAAGGTTGTACTTATCTTATTTCTCTATTGTACGCTTGTTCGCACGGCCAAGTAGCAGGGCTGCCTCCAGTAGGTATATACTTGAAGGTTGTTGTAGGTCATGGTCTTGTATCTAAACAAACATGGTCTCTTATAAAAAAATTTCTTTAATTTTTATTTATGTTATTTTTGTAAAAGTATTTTTATAATTTTATATTAGTTTCATTTAAGTGGATTACAAGGAATCTTAAAGCACAAAAATTTAATAAATTGTAATTTTAGACAATGTTACTTTTATTCACATTCTTGGGTTTGCTTTAAAGGAACATTACAAAAAATCACAAATAGTTTTAAACTTTAAAGAAACAATCCCTTAAATTACAATAAACGCTATAAAATAACTTTAAGCACAGTTTTCCATAAGAAACGCCGACTGTTTGGATATAGAAGCCTGACCTATCTTAAGAAAGATGGCGTCATGACGTCACAACTAAATGTACGTATTTGAATATCATGTTCTAAAATACTAAACGTGAAGGAATTTTTTTAAATAATGTCGTTTCCCGAGTAAAATAATTAAACTTTGCCTTGCCCTACGTTCCCCTATTATATAATATACATGAGATTTTACTTGTAAATACAGGAAGTGTCCCAGAAAGTATCTTCCATTTCCTAACAAATAAATTACAAAACCGGTTAGTTTTATTTTATATATTAGATTAATGCTTTTTACAAAATAAGGTGCATTATAAATTTAATTCTTACAAAATAAATACGATTAAAAATATGATACGTTTTATGATTTGTATAAAAAAATGTTTAATTAACAAAATATTTGTAATTTGATTGGATTTAAAGAAAAATAGCTGACACGAATTTTTTAAATATTTTTGGACTTACACTTAAGACAATATAAAGTATATCTTTGGTTTGATGTACTGGGTGTCACACAAAGCATTGCACACATCTTTTCTCTATAGTTATTAAACACATTATATTCAAATTAAGGATGCATAAAATGCATATAAATAAGTGTAAGTAGTCAGCTAATTATTAAATCAAATGTTAAATATTACTTGATTTTACTAGGGCAGTTATCTGTCAGAATTAATATTTTTAATCATCTTGCACAAGTGACTACCTAAAAGGGTTTATTTACTGGTTAAAAAAAAATTACAAAATATTGGTCATTTTTACCTTTGATTTAACATACCACTTTTTGGCGCTAATAAATAAAAAGAATCTTTTTTAATATATTTATTGTATTGTAAATTAGCACAAACCTATTTATACTAGATACATTTTATTATATACTTATTTTTTTATAAATTTTTAAATGATTAACAAAAAATGGCCTGCCTTGCTTTTTCCCTAATGAACACATATCACTGTTATGTACCAACACATAACAATGTTGTAGGGAGTGGTCGACTTTTAAATGGATTAACATTTTTTTTTTCGTCGACTTAGTAATAAAAAATATTTTAATGGGGGCTTAGTAGTCTAATTTTTACATATAGATAACTTAAATTTAAATACTTTCTGCTGGTCTTTTTTTTCTCATTATTTAACATAAATTAACTTATGACTTAAGCAAAGCTATCAAAAGGTATCGAAGAGAACTAAATCATTTGGAATTTTATTTTTACTAAATTGGAATATAAAAATTACTTTATAACTGAAATGACAAAAACAAAACTCATACCAATGTCATGGCATTTACATTTTTTAATTAATAACGTCCAATAAGTTTCAAAATAGTAATAAAAAACAATTTACCACTATACTTTACTCATACTTATACCTCAGGTTCACTTACAAATGTTAGTAGACATAAAAGTAACATAAAGGTTCTGAAATTGGAAATCGTTAATATGAGCGACTCATAAAACATACATACATATATAAAAAATTAAGTGAGATTACTATAAAAAACCACATGTTTTTAATAAAAAATAGAGGATTTTAAAGAAACAAACACAGATTACCCGTTACCAGACGGTAAAATTATTAGACACCCTTGCTCTTTGACTTGTCTTCAGCAAAATCCAAAGCAATGCCATCATCGCGGGATTAAAATAAATCTTAAGATTCACACCTCTGATTTCAGCATCTTAAATATGTTATAGCAGGTTTAGATAAGCATTAACTTCCGCTTTAACTTTATGCATTATAAACATTTGTATACATATGTCGGAGTCAATTCATGAAATGGCTAGTCAGCAGATCTATTGCCGACAAGCAGCGTAATACCCTATTTTAAGGTTAGTTTTTGTTGATGAAATAAGGTTTTCATTAGCTGTTTGTCGGCAATACATGTACTGACTAGTCAGAGAATGACAGATTTCAGTGTTTGACGCTAATATACAGTGTGTCTGCTTAAGTTTGCACCATATGGAAAACTTTTTTATTAGTAATTTTACGAAAAAAAGTAATTCCTTATAAAAGAGTTCTGCATGATCTAAAACCTAAAAATCAACCATCAGATATCAAATTTTTTCAATCGTATACGGGGTTTTTCAAAGAATATTAATTTGGCTTAAAAAATTACCTTTATTTGTGACAATATGGAAAAAATTGTTATCAACAAAGTTAATTAAAAATAAAAAACTTCGCTTTTTAAATGGAAAAAATATTTTTATGTTTTACCCATGTATTATTGGATTCATAATACCTTAGAAACGGAATATGTTATGATAGCAATAATACCTGCTATCACTCCTAAGGGCATTTATGATAATGCCCGTTTATAATGCCCCCAATGCGCTAATATGGAAATTTTATTGCTTATCCAATTTTATTTCTCTCACAATAAAGACTCATTTGTACAAGTAATAATTTTTTCTTTAAACAATACTAAAATTTAAACTTTATTTCCAAAATAAAATTACAATTGAAATATCCCGGAAAATGTAGCATCCCACTATAGAATGGTCGGTGATTTTTGTGATAATAGTTTAGAAGCGGTGGTAGCACTAACGTATTTTTTATAGAAGAACAGTCCATTAAAGGAATTTTCAATAGTCGATACGCCCCGGAATTAACTGAATTGGCAATCATTTTGGCTATTTTGTTTTTGGATGAAATACTTTCTTCTATATTTTCAGCTACTGTTGTTTTAGCGTTTCAAACGAAGCAATTTGCCTCAACAAGTAAAGTTGACGATGTGCGACGCGTAAACGAGTGGCCGGTGTAAGCTTCTGCATTATCCAGTTTTAAAAATTTACATCAATGTTGGGACGCTTCCTATGGTATTTTTTCCAATAAGCAATTGTACATCGACCTCTTTCTAAGGTAAGAAGCAAATTCCCGCTCCTTTTATTCCAGCTGGTCTTAATGTTGTGTTACCTTTTTATTAACTTTAAAGCGCCTAAATCTTCTTCAGTAGTAATTCTTTTGGTTGAATTTTAGTTTCTGGTACATAACCAAGACTGTTCCTCTATTCTTCAATGTCATCAATGGTCATTTTGACGCTCATCTCATCTTAAACCTCCAAAAAACACCCATTACCAATATGACTTTGTGTACCAAGTAGATATCATCAGGAGCCTTTTAATAAATTTTAATATTTGTTCTCCTTCCAAAACTTTTAGACTTCTTCGGACGTATCCTTAACTTTTAAAAAAGATATGAGACGATTATTGCGAAATGTCTATATTTTAGACCATCAACGTAGACCTTAGGGTGGAATACTTGGTCCAATTCGAACTTATTTTTCCGACTAAAAATAATAAAGTTTGTTAAACATATGTATTAAAATAAAATAAACATGAACTCCGGTTCCTGGAAATATGTACCATTAAAATTTTTATTATTTGAAGAATTGCGTTCGCATCTTTCAAAATACCAAATATGCCATACTCCCCGATCATACTGTTGCCTTTTTAACCGGCAAAAGATTTTCGTCGGGCCTTTTTCTCTTATATTTGTGAATTTCTTCTATTTTTGAGCAAACAGTTAAATAAAAAATGCCAACTGACTAACTGACAGAAACATCAAAGTCAAACTTAACACCAGTCATTATCTACTGGGTACAGGTGCAACTTATTTTTTATATTGGAATAAATAATGTAATTAGCTCATTGAAAAACTCTTTTTGGGTAAAACGAGGGCGCCATTAACCACGGGTTTTTACTGACTGAGGACGTAAATGCCCATCAGGTCGAAATCTAGCGCTTTTTCAGGGCATTATAGTCCCAAAACGCCATATTTTTAAATAGCTATTTTTATTTACAAAACGGTGCAAATGTAACTGCAGTTACGTGAAATTTAGGGTGTTCTGATAAACAAATTATTTCTTGATAGCAAGAATTATTTGACAGTGAACGTCAAAGAAAATTTGTTAACATGCCGGTGATATTAGTGTGGAAGAAAAGTAGAAATTGTGTAAATCGTTGGTAATAATTATAAAGCATGAAGGATTTTCTAGTTTTTGATATTAATAAATGACTTTTAAAATTGGATGGTTGTATTTAAATGTTATTAGCCATTTGTTGTAAAAACGTTTTTTTTTTCAATAATCAGAAATCAGTTCCAAAAAATATAGTAATTAAATTACTATAATAAAGGCGCCACACTATTTGATAGGGAGCAGATGCCTTAATTTGGTTAATTTGATTAAAAAAAATTTAACAATTTTTCCTTAATAATTTATAATGAAATTACAATACATCTACAAGTGCCACTTTGCAGATCTGCCAATATTGCCGACTTACAGATGCAACTCTGCTAAATGGGTACCGCCTATTCCAAAAAGAATCTGCAAATCCGCCATATTTACTTTCAAAAAAACTGTTTTACTATCTTTGGTTTACGTTGAAAGACAAAGCCATCCACGAAAAAGAGGCTATTCTGGTGTAATGAATTATGATCTATTTTTTAACTGGCATATACACAAAAAAAGGATAGCATAGCATCATTAAATTATAAATTATCTAGTAATCTGATGAAAATACCTGAAGTCAAAGTAACTCTTGGATTTTCTGGTGATCTTTTGAGGTCAAATTATCTATAAAGTTTATTTTTACTGCTTTAAGATATGGAAACAAAAAAAAATTAAGCCCAATGCTATTAATGTACCCGATATGAATATATCCTTCTTTTCTTTTTTATAAGAAAAAAAAGTTAAATCTTACGTAGAAAATTGTTTTTTAGTCAGGTTATCGAAGTTACATCTACAACAAGCAACTTGCGTCTACAAGTTTAGTTCGCATACATACATATATACATACAATACATAAACCATAGACAAATACCTGTAACGTCTGTTACTCTATGTTTAAACATACCTATTGCTACCTAAATAAAACAAATTAGGACTAATCGCAATTTTAATTAATTATATATGTTTATAGAGTTTTATACAATATGGTTTTGATTATAGCAACGGACATGCAATAGTCCCATACTAATATATTTTATACGGAGGAAAATGCATCTATACGTCTTTTTAAGATTTTGACTTTTATTATTTACAGCATTTTTGATCTTAGTTTTGCAACTTTTTTTAGAATTTTTACTATTTTATTTTTATTCTTTTTTATTAAATTAACACATTTCATTTATAGAGCTCTGGGCATACCAGTTGTGGACTACTCATATGATGACTGTAAAATGATGACAAAAGCAAAAGAAATGAATTTACCATTTTCAACCTCATTAGTGGAAGTCAGGAAGTTAAGGCGGAAGTTAGGGTAAGTTTTTATTTTAAATATAATTTTATCGCGCAAGTAATACGGTTATATAAATTACAGTTATTTTAACTTTAATTATATTCTTTGCGTGGACATCATAGCCTGTGGATAAGGGATATACGAATTCTAACATTTTTGTTACAGCAGTTTGCTGATTTTTCCTGTATAATATGACACCCCACCTGTCTAGTTATGTCAAAAAATCAAAAATACAAAAGTTGTAGAAATTTGTTCATAACGGCTGGGATTTCCTGTCAAATAACGAGTAAACAAACAAACATCGTAAAATAAAAAAAGTTAGTTTTTTAATGGACCTACTTTTTTATTCTTATTTGAAGTCCTAATTTTTTTAAATGCAATACATATAATATGATTATATTTTTTTCAAAAATTTCAGAAATATTTGCAGTTAAGGTATATCAAATTAATTAAACCTCATTCTTTACTCCATGTTTATCCTCTATTATTATTATAACACTTTTAATTATTTCTTAACAGTTTGTTATTGTTTATGGTCAATATTTAGTTTTTACTATTTGCTTTTAATACAGATTGACGATTGCCCAATAACGCTTGTTCTTAATTTTGCTTTTTTTGGCACTGCTACGCCGCAACTTCCCAGCTCTCATATTTTCACACATAGCTTCCCGAGCTTTGTCGGTGGAAAATCTGGATGTCTGGCTCGCAGCCCCCAGAAAGTCCAAATTTGTCACAAAATTAAACTTTTTAAATGATTTTTTTTTATGATGAAAGGCACAATAATTAATGGTGATCAAACCAAGGACTGCTACTGGTATTGCGTCAACCAGATTGCTGTTAGTCTGACGTCCCATGCTGCGCGCGCAACTAATCTTCCGCCATAAAAAGACAACCCCGTGCACGCCACAAAACGTAAAAACGACAGGGATCTAGGCCTTAACCGCTCACAGCGCTTAGCCCCAAAAGAAGGACCCAACTAATTGGCGCCAGTCTCTCCTTGATCTCTCAATGTTAAAATCAATTGATACAGCACCGCCAACCGCCCTTCCCGAAAAAAGCTATGTAGCTTTTTATCGCGTGACTTTACTGATCGGAGGTTAAACAAAAGCTGGGGCTAATAGCGCTTATTCCACCGATAATACATTCCGGAGGTGGTAAAACTAGCTTCCTCAAAAAATTATATTCCCCCCAAATGCACTCAAAGATTTAATTGCAAACTTTAAATCGCTGCAATGTTTACATATAAAAAAAGATCTTGAATAGGTCAAAATCTATAAGGGTAGTATTAAGGACTTCTTCGACACTCCAATTGGAAGTGTTAAGACATTCGCAGCATACCTAGCACTAGTTTTCTGAAAAAAATTCTAACAGTTCTTGTAAAATAGTAATAATCTTATGGTATCGTTTTCTTGACTATAGACTTTTTAAAATGTTTGACACTGATTTGACAATAGATTTAAAACTACACCTCGATATCTACCGGCGCTGTCTTAATCTGTATAAGCAACTTTAATACATAGATATTTTTAGCAAAATTGGGACTTCAGGATTTTAGTTAAAAGAAAAGGATATTCTTTTTATAGTTTATTTTGTTTTCTGGGAATATCAATCTATCTAGAATAAAGATGCTTGTACAATATTTTTAAAAAATTATACTTTTTTTGATATAATATTTATTATGAAGAGCTTGTCTGCCCTTGCAATAATATTAACAAAAAACAAAAATATATAAATTAATTCATTTGTAAATTCTTTAGATATAAAGTGATTATTTGTATTAAAATTAGATAAAACCTTGTATTCAGGGTGTCAAATAATAACCAGTTTGTGGTGCATTTTGGTTGCATTTACTTAGAAAGCCGTAGGAGCAATTTTTTGTACTTTTTCAAAACGGATTTTTTTAAAACAAATTTAAATGTTTTAAAATTTTAAGTTTTACTCAATTTATTTTGGAGATCCAATAGGTTTTTGAATTTCTGTCGATGTTAAGAGCGTCCTGTATATCGGTTATTATTGGAGATAAAAAAAAACTTTAGACGGCAATATTTTGTCGATATTTACGTATATCCAGTGGCGTACTATTTTTTTTCTGACAGTTAAGCTTTTCGAGTTATTGCACACACTTGGTTTTTTTTTCAATACCCCGTAAATACTACCAATATGCGCCACCCTGTATATAAACTATTATCTTGACTTCCTTGGGCAGGCTGTAATAATAAAAAATATTTAAATTTTCTTAGGTTCACAATATTATATTTATTTTTTAAAACATATTTCTTTTTTATGATGCAGATTAGAAGATACAAATAGAGAAGAAGCAATACTTGCAGGAAACAATTACACATGTAGAGACTACAGTAAAGTAACATTTATTAAGTTTGTTGATATAATGAGACTGCATACAAATGAGCAAGTAGCTCTTCAGTTATTCAGGATATATGATAAGGTAATTATGGATAATTTACTAAATAAATAAGTGGTTAATTAGTATTGGTTTTATTATAAGCAAAACTTTAGGTATGCAAAACAGTACTTAACTGCTCCTTTAACTAAAATTAAATAATTAATTGGATCTGTGATCATGCAAGATCTTATTTTATTAAGTTTTAAATAATTAAAAAAAAAAGAATTTTTTGTAATCATAACCAATTTGACTAATTTTTTAACAAAAACACAGTTTATATTAGTCAAACTTTATGCACTAGAATCTTTGTACTGCAAGTGAGCTAAAAAATTTAAGAAAAAGATGGGCCATCTAATATATTAACTATTGCAAAGATAAAAAAAAAATTAAAATATTTTGGAAGCGAGTAAGGTCAAACAATTCTAGTTAAGGCAAAATGGACCAAAAATAAAGATTGCAAAAAATTTTCACGGATATATGCATGTCTTCAGTGCGGCAGTATATCCGTTTTTTATTTGCATTTCCTGCGAAATTTTCCAAACGTTTAACCTAGATCATGCTTAGTATTTTTAATCCTATCTAACTACTGTTAAACATCTAACAATTACTTAAACTGCACTAACAAACTATTAAATGTTTGAAAATACAAAGTGGCTTTTTTAAACCAGGCAAACTGCAAAGTGGTCACTTTCTCTTGCTAGCTTTTTTCGTCTTTTTTTAAAACATTTTTTTTTAATTTTGTATCTTAGGTACGTGTTTTTTTACTAAACCTATTTTTTTTAACTTTAGAATAACACTGGTCTTATAGATCTTCGAGATTACCTACTGGGTGTGCTGGCTACAGAGAAAAATAGGAGCACATTAGAAATTTTGAGAATAGCATTTAAGGTAAAATAAAAAAAAAAACAGCTTGAAAATAATATTTATTTCTCAGGTTACGATGATATAATAAAATGTATTACATTAAAATCAAAAACTAAGTTTTTGCTGTTTTAAAAGTAGAAAAAAAAACACCTGAAATCCTATCTAGGAGTAAGGCAGGGCGTCCGCCAAGGTCTCGTAAACTTGTCTATTATTAACACGACCTCTTTGAGGCACATTGGACACCATTCCAACTTAGGTTTCTTATTATCCAAAAATGTAAAATTTTAAAATGTAAGTGAGCGCTCTAATATAAGAAATAATCTTAATTCTTTAATGTCACCTGCATTGTAGAGATACCGCGCAAAAGAAAACTAGAAAGCGGACAGTGTTGACACATGCTTTATTGTACAAAGACTCGGCGCGTTATTTAAAATGTAGGCTTTTTCTATATAATGCATTTAATGTAAAAAAAAACAAATAATGGATCTTTTCTAATAGGTCTCCGCATTTTTACGTCTGATATATAATTAGGTAAAATAAAAGGCACTTTGCTAACCAGAACTAACCATGACCGACTAGAACTTGGGTCTTTTGAATTTGTCTAAATTATCCCTACGTAGAAGTTATTAACAAAATTGTTATAATTTTTGATATGGTAGAAGTTATAATTTTTTTTAAAGTGTATTTATATATTCCCCGGGTATTTTCTAATCCGTTTTTCAAATTTTGTTTATAACTTCTACAAATAATTTAGACAAATTCAAAAGCCCTAAGTTCTAGTTGGTCATGGTTAGTTCTGGTTAGCAAAGCCGCTTTTTATTTTCCCCAATTATATATCAGACGAAAGAATGCGGGGACGTATTAAAAAGGACCCTAAATTAATACATTAAAATGTAATTTTTTAGCCGAGTCCCTGCATAATAAAGCTTTTCATGTGTCAACGCTGTCAAGAAGCTCGTAATCACAGGGGAATCTCTAGACGCGAGTTTAATATACGCACTAGGCCGAGCCAAAATTAAAAATTTTTTTAATTGCTTTGGCGCTACTGTAAAAATGTTGTGGATGTCGAAAAAAAGACACAGAAAAAATTTCAGCTGGCTAAGTTAAAATTTAACCGGGCCCACGGGCCTTTAAAAAGGCATTTTTTTCATTTCTTTTTTCGTTGCGCTACAAAAAAAAAAAATTATTCTACCTAAGTTCAATTTTAGCCGGCTCTGTATCGTTTTTTGCATACTTACTTATAAGCCGTGGGTAACGCACGGAAAAATATGATATGAACCGCGTGCAACTTAGCTACAAAAGATCCTGGCAAAATGTCACCATGCCAGGTGGTTAACAACGGCAAACAGGGTGTTGCGTTTGCATGTTTCAGCCATCCAAAATAAAATCCATCGTTAAACCTGCGAATTTTATACATGAAATATTTTTAAAAAATATATATATTTGAAACTTGATGTGCAGATACCTCCACACGATGCATTCTGGGTTAACTATAGTGCTTGCCATATATATATATAATATGTATATATACAGATATATTTTTAAGCAGGTAAAGATTGAGTCAAGCAAATATATGGCTGGTTTAATTATGTTTAATAATTTTATAAAAATTTATAAAGATTTTTAAATAAAATAAAAAATTTAATATTTATTAATATCATAAACCCTCGGGGTCGGCAAAACGTTTTTCAATAATGTTTATATATTATAAGAGTAAATAGAGGCACTAAATGATTTTTTTTTTGGCAGCGCAAATTCAATTTTGGCAAAAAAAAAACTAGATAAAAGACTCAAGCAAATATTGCCAATGTACAGATAGAAATCTTTTTAAAAAATCTGGCGCTTTAAATATGCAAATTAGAGATAATTTCATGACCAATCAAAGTTTTATTAATAACTTCCTTACCTCCAGCAACCCCCATAGTATGATAGTGGCTATACAGACATTGCAAACGGCGTACACTTTGCTATCCAACTGTACCAAGAAACTTAAAATTGGTGAACATAGAAGCGAGTTAAAAAATGTGTGTTAATTATAAATAGTTTATCAAATTCGAATGATTAATTTAATTAAAAAACCAAAATGGGCGCCGTTATTGGCAAGAAAATAATAAGCTCTTAGAAAGGCGCAGCAAAAAACACAATTTTTTTTAGACGTTTAGGAACCAGTTGAATATTATTGTTAGGATTTTCATTATATCGTAAGTTTCAAATTAAGAATGGTAGAATTTAAATGGTGTGTACTCTAGCCGAAAGAAGATAAATATTTTTGTTTATGTAGCCGAAGATCGATGCTTGCGTAGAACTGCCAGAGTATTCAATGAGAGGCATCAAAATAAAAACGTGGGGCTTAAGTATGTGATGAAATTTGTGTAAAGGTTTAAGGAAACTTAATTTATGCAATAAGAAAAATATAATGAAAGAGGTTGAAGACAAAACTTGTCAGATTAATCTATTAGTACAGTTTGCAATTGATCCTACGTTATCTATTCCAAAAGTCTCTAAACTGACCAATATTTTTACCGGTTTCGTAAACAAAGCTTAAAAAAGCTATTTCCATAAAAAAATCACATTTTAGATGAACTTTGGAAAGACAAGTACGATAGAATAATATAGTTTTGCGAATCAATGGGCCAGCGATCCAGCAAATTGACGAAGACCCCCTTTTGATTATTTATATCTACTTTACTGACGAATCAACTTTATTCTTAAATAGATTAGTTAACAGGCACAACTGTGGATATTGGGATAATAAGAATTTGCCCCTACTTACTTTCTAGAAAGGATCAATGTTAGGGCAGGTCTTTATGAAAACAAAATTATCGGGCCATTTTTTCTGGAAGAAAATTTTGGAAAATGTGATATATTCTTCTATCGTTCATTTTTTGAAAAATCAAGTATAGTTGAAAATGGTGCTATGGAAGCCAGTGAAGATAATTTACATTTTCCGTAAGATGGAGCTTCCCCAAACTGTACTTTAGTAGTTAGAGAGTAGCTCAATGAAAAGTTTCCAGCAAAATGATAGGCAAACGAGGTGCACGGTCTCCAGACTTAACTTCTTTAATTTTTCTCCTCCGGAGGTATTTAAAGACTAAAGTTTATAGAACTGCAGCTGCAAATATTCCAGAACTTAAAGATTTTACTGGTATTACCAGACAAACTTACGTCAAAGTTTGCAAGGAATTTCAAAACATGCTTCTTTATTGACTCGCCAATAACTGCGCACATTTTAAGCATTTGATTAAATAAATTATTTGAACTCGATAAACTTGTTGGTATTAAAAGACATTTTTTTCTTACTCGCTTCGATATACACCGATTTTAACCTTCTTGGTACGGTTGGATAGCAAATTGTGTGCCGTTTGTCATGATGTGTCGTACTATGAAGATGACCATTTGACATATCAAACTAAGGTTAGCTAAAAGTGAGAATGTAATTGATAAAACTTTATTAAACATGAAAATAAACTTCATCCTGTATATGTATACTGACATGTTTTTTTTGGGAAGATATTTAGGGTAATTGGTTTTGAAATAAAAGCGATATATAGTTAAATAAATAGGAACATCATAAAATTAATGATATTTTCTTTTGGTAAATTTTAACATATTTCCTAAGAGTGTTTTAATAAAATTATTTTTATTTTAGATCTACGATATAAATCGTAACGGAAAATTAACTTTGGAATATTTCTGCAAAGCTGTATTATAAACGTTAGGTTTTAGTCAGGAATATGCAATGGAAATATTTGATCAAGTTGATAAACATCAGTTGGGATATGTAACAATTGGTATGTATTTGGAATAAAGGGCTGTTTAGTCATAACATAAACATCTCAAATATAGGTTTGATTGATACCTAGTTAATTATATTTAAATAAACTATATTATAGCGTGATACATTATAACGGATTTCGGCAAGTGTAATAAGATTGCACCTACGTGGTACTACGATAGTATTAATTAATTCTAAATACGTACGTCGTTGCCTATCATATTCACAAAGGATTTTTTCGCGACTTACCGTTTTTAACTACCTGGTTGATAGCAGTTCTTTCCCCCACCATTCTAACCGTGTTTAACCCGCCTATCCTCATAAAAACGAAGCAGTATACGTATTTCAACTTACATACTAATCGTTTAATACACTACTAAAGATTAAATTTAAATGTGAGGAAATATTTGGAGAGTTAAGAAATAAGTCGAAAAGATATTATATAAACCAAATTTTTCATTTATTTAGAATGTCAACAGCTGTTTCAAAAAGTCAGCATTGCTCAAATAGAATTTTTCCTTTATGAATTAAATATAATTGCACTAATTCATCTATTTGGGAATTAACTAATAAACCAAAAAATCCTCCAATCCAAATAGTTGTTAAACCCTAGCAAAAAAAACATCACAAGAACCAAAACAATAGAAAAGCCGCTAGTCCTCATTATTTTAAATTGAAACTTGACATAACCATTATTAACGCTCCTCCTGACTAGTGGCGATAGCAGTAGATACTGGGTACAAAAGTATTAATAGTAGATACTGACGTCAGAACACCTTCCCCTACGTTAGGGACTTCTCGCGAAAATAAACCGGTATGTTAACTATCCTAACAATGTTTAACGCGGTATGTCGCAAAAATTTTATGATAGATTCAATCCTGCATAATTGTTTATAATGCAAAAAATTCTGTAACGGCGTAACGGGTTCTGGTTACAATTGCAAATACAAAGGCTTTAAAGTAATCAATACAACACTAAATCCACCGGATCTTGTCTCAGAGCAAAATATTTTTTTATTAGCTAAGTAATATAACAATTCATTCAAACTTATAAAACAACACTTTTCTTGTTTTAAAGCGATACTATATTTTGATCCTCTATAACCATGTTTATTGTTTAATATATACATAACATATAACAACTTTACAATAATATTATAGACAAAAGGTCACTACTAAAAAAAGTGTAGTATTTTAAAACTTATTTTTCTCTAAATATAAATTTTCGTATGATTAAACAGATTTGGGGTTTTGCCAATTAATTTTATAGTCCACGGTACAGAATGCATCCTATAAGGTGATTAATATTTACTTAAAACTTTTTAAGTAGCTTCCTTTTGGCGAGTGGGACAAAACTTCTCTCTACGACTTTTTTCGAAACTGCTGTTTTTCGAGTGGTAGAATATGACACGTCGAATTCATGACTTATTGTTTTGTAAAAAATGTATACTTTTGATGAGAAATTTAAAAAACATTTTGTTCGACAAAAATACTGCTACTTAGCTTATCAGACGCTATATAGGTCATCAAGCTTTCATAGTGTCCGACAAATTCATTGCTACGTTTTTGCAGTCCGACAGCCTAAATATGACAATGTAACAAAAACACAGCCATAAATTTATCGGCCACCATAAGCGCTTAAATACATACATAATTGTTAAACAATTGAGCAAAAATGGAATGTATGTTTATTAAAAAGTGTAACATTAAGTTTGGTATATTTGGGGCGTGTAGGGCAAGCTAATTTTACAAGACATTATTTTTGTCAGACAAAATGATTTTCGAATTTCCCATTAAATCAGCTTACAGAGGTATTAATGTGATGTATATAGCATTTTCGAAAA
>JAHBCN010015453.1:0-20920 GCA_019359885.1 Listronotus oregonensis
ACACGACATCTGGTGGACACAAGCGGAAATAGGTAGTGCCTTCTATCGCTAACAGATGGCGCTAATAGCACGTACAGAATAATCTCGTTGGTTCGAAGAGTTCTGGTCTTCCACTCACTTCTAGATGGCAGTAATTGGAATATATAAGAAGGCTAGTGGCGCAACCACAAGTCAGTTCCTATGACATTGTTGTTAAATAAAATATTGCATACCTCCTTAAAACGTGTTTGTGCGTGTTTAAGTTTAAGACATCTTTATAACAGTATTTTGATTTGAATTGTTGCTTTTGTGTGTGAATTAGTAGTATGGAAAAGAAGCGAAAAATTGATAGTGAATGCAGAAAATTAAAGATCAGGGAACATTCAGTATTTCGTAATTGAGTCCAGTAACAAGGCGCTATGTTTGATTTGCAATGAAAGCATAGCCGTTCTCAAAGAATATAACATTAAACGTCATTATGAAACAAAACATTTTCAAAATTACTCAAAATATACAGGAAGTTTGCGGACAGAAAATTGAACTATGCAGCGCGATTGGAATCGCAGCAATCTTCATTTACAAAACTCAAAACTGAACAAGAGGCTGCAACTCGTGCCAGCAAATTGAAAACGTGGAAAACCATTCACCGATGGAGAAATGATCAAATAATGCATAATTGCAGTAGCGAAGAAATGTGCCCTGAAAAGGTAAATTTATTAAAAACTGTCAGTATGTCAACAAACACTGTGGCTTGAAGGGTAGAAATATCGCTGAAAATATATCCTCTCAACTGTTCGACAAAAATGTACATTTTGAGTGGTTTTCTTTGGCCTTGGATGAGTCAAAGTATGTGTCATATTCTGCTCAGGTGTTGATTAATATTCGAGGAGTAGATAAAAGCTATGAAGTGCACGAAGAACTTCTTGATATGCATAGTATTCATGGCACAACTACTGGTACAGATATTTTTAAGGAGTTGAAATGGCCATTAATCAAAAGAACCTTCGATGGAAAAATTTGAAATGTATTACAACTGATGGAGGCAAAAACATGAGTGGGAAAGATAAAGGAGTGGTCGCTCTTGTGTCAAATATAGAAAATGACGGTGGTTCAAAACCATTAGTCTTACATTGTATCATTCATCAACAGTCTTTGTGCGGAAAATGTTTGGATATGTCTGACGTTCTGAAACCAGTCATATCAACTGTTAATTTTATCAGATCTTTTGGGCTGAATCACCGACAATTTGACAATTTATTGAAGAGATTGGAGAAACTGACTTACCTTATCATACTGCCGTACGCTGGCTTAGTTGTGGGAAAGTCCTTCAGCGCTTTTTTGAAGTTCGAGCAGTGATTTAAATTTTTTTGAATGAAAAGCATCGCCTCTTACTGAATTACAAAACAACGAATGGCTGTGGAAGTTAGAATTCTATGTTGATTTGACAAAACATGTGAACGAACTGAATTTGGGATTGCAAGGAGAAAACCAGCATCTTCCTGATTTATACACTAATATCAAATCATTCCGGAAGAAATTGAGACTGTTTCAATCACAACTACGAAGTAAATGTTTTTCACATTTTAAAACATGTGAAATATTCAGCCACACTACTGAGACTGAGTATCCTATCGATTTTGCAATCGAAACTTTGAGTGCTTTGAAGATAAATTTTGATACTCGTTTTTCGGACTTTAATGCCATTGCGAATCAAATTAAGATTTTTTCAGAATCCTTTTGATACTGACATTGAAACCCTAGCCCGGAACTTCAAATGGAAATGATTGATCTACAATGCAGTGATATAATTAAGAACAAATATCGAAACTCACCTTTGTTGGAATTTTATAAGAGTCTTCCACTGACACAATTTGTAATTTGCATAAATTTGCTCGTGGTCTGTTTTTTGTTTTTGGTACTACTTATTTGTGTGAGAAAACCTTCTCCAAAATGAAGTACACAAAAAATGTTTACAGATCGAAATTAACTGATGAGCATCTTAAATTTCTTTAATAATTGGTACAAGTAAAATTAGTCCACAACTACAAACTATTGTCAGTGGAAAATCTCAATTACATAAATCTCATTACTAATTCATATGTCATTATGCTTGTTATAAGTTATCTGATTATTTAAAATGTATTAAATGTTAGTTGGACTCATTTCAATAATTTGTTAGTTATTATATACTGAGGTTAAATTTTCTGCATATTATACACGTCTTTACTCATTACAATTCTGTGTTTCTTTATCCAACTTATCACAAAAACAATAACAATAAGCCTACAAGAATGTTATGAGTTAGCGGAGTTAGCCCATGACCATATCAATGTAGATGTCATATTAATAATTATTCAACATAAAATCAGAATACTTCAGTAAACTAAATTTAATTTGCTATAAAAATTATTTGTTCTCTAAAAGGAGTTTTCAAGTATGCTTGCTCTCCGCGGGCCGGACAAAATCTGTCCGCGGGCCGGATGTGGCCCTCGGGCCTTAGTTTGGAGACCCCTGCTTTAAGGAATCTATCAACAGTCTGTTTAATAGTTTGTAACAGGGGTAGTAATAAATATTACGACAAAAATTAACATCATAAATATTGCTTTGCATGCGCAAATTAAAAGTATAATGGTACATTAAAAATTTACGTTTGACTTTTAAGTGCTTAATAATAAACAGTCTATTATATATATATATATATATATATATATATATATATATATATATATATATATATATATATATATATATATATATATATATATATATATATATATATATATATATATATATATATATATATATATATATATATATATATATATATATATATATATATATATATATATATATATATATATATATATATATATATATATATATATATATATATATATATATATATATATATATATATATATATATATATATATATATATATATATATGTTAGGGGCTTTAAACAGAAAGCAGATAGGACCGTTTTCATAGGGAAAGGCAGGAGATACGGCCTTAGAAGAAACATCTGGTTCCTGTAACAAGGACCTGGTAGCTACCCATGTCACTAGACCGGCAGAGGAGGGCATGACGGATCTAATCGTCTGCTCGTCATACTTTCCAGGGACAGAGACACCAGAACACATATTGTGCTCGTGTCCGGTAGCGACATGAGTAAGAGGAGATGTAAGAACTCCCTCTCCCAATCTGATATCGGATTCATTAGAAGTCTGATTTTATTAGGAGAAATATAAAAAGGTGTGAGCCACAATAGACCGAGCAGTCGCAGCGGAGAGCGTAAAAAGTCCACTCACTTTAAACCTACTTACCTACCTAGGGGATATAAAGGGTTACTCTATTATATGGTAGGTACTACAAAATATTACTAGTTTATTGAACAAGAACAAAAAAGTACTAGAATAAAGTATACTATTTGCAGCGAACATTACATCAAAATGACACCAACTGATAACATGACATTGCACTTGGTGTCATTACTGATGTAATGGTCAAGTCTGTTATACTTACAGGCTTTTAAGAATCAAATAAACACAAAATTAAATTCTCCAATACCACTTAGAAGCAATAAAACAAAGTTTTGTATGAAACTAGTATATTATCTTTAGTGTTCTCATTACTTTATAGCCTCATTCATAAGCTACTAGGCCATGAAATATTCACCTAATAAAGCTCTACTTTATAACCTAAATACCTATTAAAATTTTATACATTTCTATTATATTTAAGTTTTTTATTTAAAACTTTACACCCACCTATAAATAAAACTTAATAATCAGATACAAGGTGCTCCATTACAAGCAAAAAACCTAAATAAAGAATTGTAAAAAATCATTTAATTTAAAAACTAACACCACTTAAATATGTAAGTTGAAACAAGTGACGAGACCACACTTCCGAAACACTGGGTGACCAGATTCGACACAGTTCATACTGTATGTTCTACAAAGTAATATTTTTTTAAATTTATATTCAATTTAACATGGTTGGTACAGTGGTTTTAATTTTATTAAAAGCACCTTGTTGTCTAATAATTTTTGCATCCAAAAACTTCACACTATGTGCAGGAACTTAAAACACATGGCTTTCATTTGTTGTGTGTAATAGCTTGTTGTAAGCACTAAATAGCAGACAATATCCATTTGGGTAACAGGGGAAAAGTCAGCAGATTCATACTTAAATCCGACTCTGTTAAACAAAACGGATCCACAAAATTAATTCCGGAGAGCTTTTGTCTGTATCGGTTTGCGGCATCCGCATTTTCAGCTTGTAGCTTCACAAAATAGTCGCTCATGATTGATTCTCTATAAGTACCATTACTAAGACTCCCAAATAATATAAATATATTTAAAAAGTCAGTTTAAACTACTTGAAATCCGAAACAAATCACTTTAAAACAGACAATGCACAGGCAGGTTAAATTGCTAAGCGGGTTGTTTGTCCTCCAGCAAGTTTGTTTACCGTAATCAGCTGTTTTATTAGACAGGTCTATTAAAATCAATCTGCTTAAAATTTGCATAGTGCAAAAACTTTACATTATCGTTTTTCTTCAATTTTGAACTATTTTTAAAAAATATATTAGAATTTAAAGAAAAAATGTAAGGAAGTAAATTAAAATTTAAAAAAATTAAGTTATTTGCAATTTCGTTGCAGCGATACAAACTAAAAACGAAGTTTTCATATTGTTCAAATAATCTCGAAATTTTAATTTCGAAAACCAATAAAACATCTACGGAATTTTAATATTTCCCACTGGGCAAACTAAATTAGGAACTTGCATATTTAAAAGCAATTAAGCAATTTTTCACCAAAATAGCCACCACAACTTAGTTTAATGGCGAAATAAAAATTCATTTCTCGAATTTCTCCATAGTAATTAATATTCCGCAAGTTTTACATTTTCGCCATGTTTGGAGCCACTTGGAGCCGGCGAGGAAGTCCAAATTAAAAACTAATTATTACCAAGGCGCCTGTAAAAATTAATCGTTAAAACTTTTGTAATGGAAAGCCCTTTATTTTCAAAACATACTTTGTTTTAATTAAAGTTTTAACGACTGCGAAATTAGAATTTATTTCTAAGTGTGATCTCGTTTCTTTAAATTTCTCTGTTTTTTCCATAAATATCTTTAATCTATTTTGGTTGTGTACCTTTTCATAAATGAAGTGGCTCCAAGATTAAAAGTGATGTTTCCTAGTCCAAGCGGCGACCATCGTAAAAGGGGTAATCAGAATAAGTACAAAAATGGACCTTAATACTTTTTGGATATTAAACAAGTAATAAACCAACGTCTGGTAATCTGTAACTTAACTTATTTTTTAATTTTTCGTAGAATTGATGTATAAGACATAAGTACAGGGTGAGTCAACGATAGAGTAAAGTTCATTATTTCATTGGTTTCAAAAGTTATGAGAAAATAGTAAATACAAAAGATGTAAAGATTCTTAGGATGCACAATTTAAAATTATTTTAAAGTATACAGGGTGGCTCAAAAAAGCGTGACGAATAAAACATACATTTTTTTAAATGAAACACCCTATTTTTAAATTTTGTTTTGAATTCCTTTTAAAATTCTTCAACTTTTTTATTAATAATAATGCATACCTATACCTAATAGTTTTTCCAATATTTCAATTTTTCTAAAAAGAAAATAATTTTCACACTTGCAAAAAATTACGATAGCGCCATTATTTTTGAAGGTAGATCACTCATATTTGATATTAGCGTTATTCGAAGATGACGTAAAAGATATATGCAACGGAATTTTAATTAGATGCTACAGGGTGTTCAAAATAAACGAATATATTTGGATCATTTTAAATTGAAAAATCTCGATTTTTTTAAATGGCGCACCATATATATTATTATTTTTCTGAAAGATCTTACAAAAACCCACAACTTTTATTAAGTATGTCATATACCTATTTTTAATACTTTGCGATTTATTATAACTTTTCCAATATTTACCCTTCTTTCTGTCTAAGACTATTGCTATAACATTAGTTGGCCATGACAAAATGACATTGTCAAATTTTAACCTGACATCTGAGTAAATAAATTAATAAAATTTATTGTGGTGTCAGTAAATTTAAAAAAAATAAGTATGGATTTTCCTAAAGCTGAATTAATTGATATGATTTATATACTGGGTGAGGCGCAAAGAAATACTTTGTTGGCAGTAAGACTTTACAAGGCGAAGTACCCTAATAGACGTGTACCGACTAGGCAATCTCTTCAGTGTTTAATGGAACGGTTTAATGCTAGTGGTAGTATTGAATATGAAAACGGAAAGTGGTAAACCGGAATGCTACCAATGAGGAAAAAGAATTGGAAATTTTACTTCAAGTTCTAGATAATCCCCAGGTCAGTAGCCGTCAAGTAGCTAGCTTATGTGATACATCCCAATCTACCGTTAACCGCACCACTAGAAAACACAAATATCATCCCTTCCACATGGAACTACACCAAGAACTTCTAGACCGCGATTTTGAACAAAGGGTAAACTTCTGCACCGTTATAAATGAAGCAATAGAGGCCGATCCAAATTTTTTGTCTAAAATAATGTTTTCCGATGAAGCTACTTTTCGCAGTAATGGTGCAGTTAATCGTCATAACATGCACTATTATTCAACAGTTAATCCAGTCTGGGTACGGGAAGTGCAAAACCAAGACCATTGGTCACTTAATGTGTGGTGTGGAATAAAACACTTTAATGTTATTGGACCATATTTTTTTCGCGAAACAGTTAACGGGCCTAGATATTTAAACTTTTTGCAGAATGATTTACCTCAACTTCTTCAAGAATTTGATAACATTGAGATCCAACAAATGTGGTTTCAGCAAGATGGAGCTCCTCCGCATTACCATCGAGAAGTTCGAGAATTTTTAAATAATCATTACCCACAGAAATGGATCGGTAGAGGTGGATTCATTGGATGTCCCCCTCGATCATGTGACTTAACACCACTAGATTTCTTTTTGTGGGGATATGTTAAAGATCGTGTTTATGTGAGTCCCCCTACAACACCAGAAGATATGGAAAATAGGATTCGGGACGCGTGCAGGAGAATAACACCGTTTATGCTAAGGAACGTCCAAGAAAATATACGAAAAAGACTAAACATGTGTATCCAAGTAGAAGGGCATATTTTTGAACATTTATTGCGCCATAATAATAATTAAAAATAAGTTAATTTGTAGTAATAGGTATTTATTATTATTTACTTTTTCTGTGAATTTAAAATTTAAAAATGGCCAACTAATGTTATAGCAATAGTCTTAGACAGAAAAAAGGGTAAATATTGGAAAAGTTAAAATAAATTGCAAAGTATTAAAAATAGGTATATGACATACTTAATAAAAGTTGTGGGTTTTTGTAAGATCTTTCAGAAAAAAAATAATATATATGGTGCGCCATTTAAAAAATCGAGATTTTTCAATTTAAAATGATCCAAATATATTCGTTTATTTTGAACACCCTGTAGCATCTAATTAAAATTCCGTTGCATATATCTTTTACGTCATCTTCGAATAACGCTAATATCAAATATGAGTGATCTACCTTCAAAAATAATGGCGCTATCGTAATTTTTTTGCAAGTGTGAAAATTATTTTCTTTTTAGAAAAATTGAAATATTGGAAAAACTATTAGGTTTAGGTATGCATTATTATTAATAAAAAAGTTGAAGAATTTTAAAAGGAATTCAAAACAAAATTTAAAAATAGGGTGTTTCATTTAAAAAATGTATGTTTTATTCGTCACGCTTTTTGAGCCACCCTGTATACTTTAAAATAATTTTAAATTGTGCATCCTAAGAATCTTTACATCTTTTGTATTTACTATTTTCTCATAACTTTTGAAACCAATGAAATAATGAACTTTACTCTATCGTTGACTCACCCTGTACAATGGTTAACTATTCAAAGGAGTTTTGATGAGTAGAATATAAAAATTTAAGTCCGGCAACCCTATTCTTAACACAACTGTTTGCCAGATCACCCTGAAAATATTTATTGCAATGATTAATTTTCTTTATCAGGGGTCGTCCATAAATTACGTCACACCTTAAGGGAGAGCGAGGGATGTAGAGGATTGTGACATTGTGTGACAAGGGATATGCGGGGGGTCATCAGCTTGGTGACATCACATGTAAAAATCTAAATTATTAAAAAGCAAAACTTAAATGTGAACGAAAATCATAAAATTTGTGTGACGTAATTTATGGATGGCCCCTAAGATATAAAAAACTAACCTTAAAGTTTTTGGTTTTTATCCCTCTTTTAAATAGACTTCGTCTGGCAGATTAATACTTGACCAAAATTTTGCCAGATCACGATTAAATAGTATATTACATACCAAGGTGGAAAGTCTACTATACTCCTACTCTACTATACTTCTCGAGACAGAAATGAAACTTTCCACCGAGGTTTGTATATTATTTTATTTACAACCACTTTATTCATTTCCTATTATTTTAAATTAAAATTATGAAAATTGATCGGTAATAATTTTATTAGGCGGCCGTGCTTCGCAATTTGTATCGTTGTCATGGTAACGGGTTGTCAAAGTGTCAATACATACAGTGTAAGATAGACGCTTTAAATTTGAATAGAAATTTGTTTTAATTTCGCAAATCCAAAAAAAAATGTTATCAGATGAGGAATTTGAGTTTGCTGCTACTCCACCAGAAATTCGAGAATATTATTATTATTATTGGAATGCGTATGTTCGTGTATCACTATACCATATTGAAATATCAATACTCAATGAAATTACAAAAAAAAAAATACTTTCCAACCGGGTGGAAAGTAGAAGTCAAAAAACGGCAACTTTCCACCTTTCAAAGATAGGTGAAATGTCATTTTTACATGCATGGTTGTAAATAAAAAGTCTTTTTTCTCCAACCGTCAAAAAATGTTGAAAAAATGGTGAAAAAGCTATCAATTCTCATACCGTACAAAAATGTGCTCGTTGCTTAGCAAGTGCCACTTTTAATCCTAGGAAAAAAACAATTTTTGAATAACTAATTGTATTAATTTGGACTTGGTTGGAAAAAAATACTATATATCACACGGACTAAATGTGCCTAATTAAAAAATGCACTTTTAATCCTTATAATATAATATACTATTGTCGCTAAGCTGAAGTTTTTTGTTTTTAATATTAGTGAAGCTTGTATTTTTAAATTATAAGTATCCATACAATTTTTTTTAATTAAATTATAAAAATAAAATGCTTTATATGTTATGAAGCTGACAACAAAGAGCAAATATAACCTTTTACTGCTAATGCATTAAAAAATGTAGTTTATTTATTGTGATAAGAAAAAAAAAGATTTTCTACAAATACTAAGTTACAGCTTTATAAAAAATTATTAGTACTATTTAGAGTAGGGATATGATAATACCGGGTGGTGCGTCGCCGAGCGGAACATAAGAAATCCCATATAAATTTTAAGGGGGTTAATTATTGGCTCCCCTGTACATTTTACAGAAAATGTAAGATAACTTTTTGAAAAGACCAATCTGACAAACCCTTGTGCTAAGTTTCAAAAATGTTAATAAGCGAATCTTGAATTATTCAATTAAATGTAATTGCAAAATTACCAAATTTTCGCATTAGTGAAGGTACACATGAGCTTAAAAGTAATCGGGACGCAAAGATTGTTTTCAATCGTATAGGCAGAAATACGTTGGGAGTAATGGGGCAATGCACATGAGATAGCGATAGCTATCAGATAGTCTCGGCCTATCCGATAGCTATCCTGATAGGTATCGCGACTGACGCAGGTTTCTGCCCCTATCTAGCGTCAATTCTATGTATACAGGGTGTTTCAAAAACATGGACCATCGCTCGTGGGGTAATTCTTTACTAAAAATAATAAAAAAAGTCCTATGCACATGGGTCCGGAAACGCATGGTTTACGAAATACAAGGAGTTAAAGTTTCAATTTTTTTCAAATTACTTAAATACCACTCAACCGATTTTATTAAAACTTAGAACTTAAAAGTGTATTAATAAAGTGCATAGTTTTAAGTAAAAATCTGCTTACAGCTGCGGCAGTGGCGTGCGTACGGGGTAACTGTAAAAATGTATTTAGAAAAGAATATGTGCGCCACTGACTTTTGCTAATTTTGATGCACCAGTTATGAAGCTTATTACATAAGCCACAAAAGTTACCTCTTGGTATTTTTTCGTTTAGGGTTTCCCTTAGCAGATATGGTTAATTTTATAAATATGTGCAAAGTACCCATTCGTCGGCGTAATGCAAAAAATAATCGTATAATGCCATGAAACTTAGTTTTTGACAGTTCTCTAAATTCAATAATTTTGAAGTGCTTTGTAGAAGTCAAAAGTGTTTTCGTGTTATTCTTTAAATTTAGCAGATTTTTCGATTTTTTAGTTATTTGTTGATCGTGTTTGTTTGTTTGTTTCGTTATGTTTTAATTCGTGTTTAGATATTAAGCTGCTCATTAATATTATTTCCTCCTATAAAGATGGTTTTCATCAACTACACTTCAGCCGAATTGACTGATATGTTGTTAATTTATGGACAAACAAATCAAAATGCCAGACAAGCTGTCCGAGTTTATCAGAAAACTTATCCCCAAAAAAGAATTCCTGGTAAAAATATTTTTCCACGTATTGTAAGTCATTCAAGAGAAACTGGTTCTTTAAAACCTTTAAAAGCTGATTCTGGCCGCAGAAGATACCGCCGAGCTATACGAGTCGAAAAGGCAATATTAAATAGAGTTGAACGTGATCCTAGCCAATGAACTGGCAAATATTTCGGCATCATCAGTTCACAGAACTCTGAAGGAGCAAAGTTTATATCCCTATCATTTTACACGTGTCCAGGTACTTGTACCTAGAGACTTTCAACCAAGGGTAATGTTTTGTCAATGTTTCTTAAACAAAGTGAGACACGACCATCATTTTTCTAAACTTGTACTATTCACTGATGAGGCGTCATTTACGCGAAAAGGTATAGTAAATTTTCACAATTTACATACATGGGCCAATGAAAACCCTCACTCTCTACGAGTAGCAAATTCGCAGTATCAATTTTCCATCAATATTTGGGCTGGTGTTATTGGAAATCACATAATTGGTCCTGTCGTTCTACCGAATCGTCTTGAACAGGAATCATATTTAAATTTTTTACAAAATGATTTGCCGGAGTTACTACCACTTTTTGTGAGAAATGGTACAATGTGGTTCCAGCACATTTTGCAGCAATTGTAAGAACATATTTAGCTGACACATACGGTCACCGATGGATTGGTCGTGGAGGTCCGGTGCCATGGCCACCTCGATCTCCGGACCTGAATCCACTAGATTTTTATTTGTGGGGTCATTTAAAAGAAATTGTTTATAAAACAACATTAAATACACGAGAAGAATTATTGAAAGAATAGAAAATGCATTAATTTGTCATCATTAGAGAAGATCACAATATTTGCAGAAGAATAAGAAGATCTTTGCGGAGAAGGTTAAATGCTTGTAACAACGCTAATGGTGGTCACTTTCAACATTTTCTTTAGCTTTAAGTCAATTGTGTATTGTACAAAAACAAGAGTTTTGAATAATCATGGTGTTTCTACGATTACTTTTTTCATTACGCCGACGAATTTTTATAAAATTAACCATATCTGCCAAGGGAAAACCTAAACGAAAAAATACCAAGAGGTAAATTTTGTGGCTTATGTAATAAGCTTCATAACTGGTGCATCAAAATTGGCAAAAGTCAGTGGCGCACATATTCTTTCTCTAAATACATTTTTACAGTTACCCCGTACGCACGCCACTGCCGCAGCTGTAAGCAGATTTTTACTTAAAACTATGCACTTTATTAATACACTTTCAAGTTCCAAGTTTCATTAAAATCGGTTGACTGGTATTAAAGTCATTTAAAAAAATGGAAAAAAAATAAAACTTTAACTCCTGTATTTCGGAAACTCATGTTTCCGCACCCATGTGCATAGGACTTTTTTATTTTTTTTAGTAAAGAATTACCCCACGAGCGATGATCCATGTTTTTTAAAACACCCTGTATATGGATGCGTATATGTATGGTAGGGTTATAGAAAACACTGCCACACAAAAAGTTGAAGTTCCGAAAGACTTGACCATGATATTTATATGTATTTGGGGTTGCTGAATCCAAAATCCGGTGTCACATTTTCAGGTTAAATCTTTAAAATTAATCGCAACCAAATTTAAAGAGTGTGTCTGTACTTATGTATTTGGGAACGCTGAATACGAATCCGTGGTCAGTTAGACTACATCAAATTTGGTTGCGATTTGACCTTGAAATGCCCTTGACCCTAAACTGATGGGATGAAACTAGTCCGGGATTTATATTTAGCGACTTCAAAAACATATAGACATCATGCTCAAGTCTTTCGGACGTTTAACTTTTTTTGTGGGGCTGTGTAATAAAAAAATATGCATTTTTTGTTTTTCTTTCCGCCTCCCGAACCAAAAGGATCTTATTTTATCACGGCTATTTGAGAAAATATTTAATATTTTTTTGGAGATTTGGATTCAGAAGGGTCAAAATAAAAACGGTTTAAAAATCTGGAAAAAAACAAAAGGGCTAAATTTAAGAGCCAGAGATTTGTGTTTATATTATTTTAAAGGACGGGAGAAACAAGAATACGATAAAAGAAATAAAAAATGGACCGAATTCGGCAAACGGCCAAATTATTAATTTCCGGCAAATTTCAACCTTGGATATCGTTGACTTTATGCTTAAATGATACATATCCAATATTGTATAGAATAAAAATTAATTTTCACAAAGTTTAAAAAAAGAAAAAATAGACTTTTGATATATTTCTTTAATTACTAAGATAGATCGCTATTCACTTCAAATTCGGTTAGTCCGGGTCAAAAAACTTTTATACTAATATTTTGAACCAGATCGAATTATAACGAAAAAAGTAAGGTTAGGTTCAATTAAAAAAAAACGTCGATAACTTAAAAGTTTGTTTGCAATTTAAAGTTTGCAAAAACATGTTTTTGGATTTCCAGACAAAATCAGAAGATAAAAAAAATACAATAAAAAAGTGCCTAATATTTTATTTACATTAAACTATACATTTTTAGGTACAGGATGTCCCACTTCAAGCCTCATCATTCCGATAGATACGAGGTCGGTTTGATGAAAGCAAAATTGTTTAAACATTTCGAATACTTTCTAACACTTTTGAAAAGACCGAATATTCGCAATTTTATTTTTACTTTTTTATCACTCTACTTGATTGGATGTAACAAAATGAATTTTACATTCCATATTATGCTACTTTTTCTGTTCTACAAGACAGTGTTATTAGATTTACACACCGACCTTTCGTCTTTGCGCTGCCATCATCAACTTTGTTTTTTAAAATACGGCCCTGGATTTTTTTACAGATTTTACGAGCCCTAAGGTTCCAAAACTAATAATGTATCGCACTCATTCAAACAATTCATATTAATGGCAAGAAAGACAGAGAATTGATTTTTGGTAAGATCTTACCAGAAAAACATTAAAATCCTTTTATTAAAGTAATTACGATAAAGCTTTGGTTTTGGAACCTTAAAAGCTTTTAAAATCAGTAATAAAAAATCCAGGACCGTTTAAAAAAACAAAGTTGGTGATGGCAGGTCAAAGACAAAACGTCGATGTGTAAATCTAATAACACTGTTTTGTAGAACAGAAAAAGTAGCAATAAGAATGTGAAGTTTATTTTGTGATATCTAGTCAAATAAAGTCATAAAAAATAAAATCGCGAATATTCGGTTTTTTCCAAAAGTCTTCGGAAGTATTTGAATTTTTTTAAAATTTAAGGTGGCAATTTAATCAGCATCAAAGTACACAACTTTGTCTCCATTTACCCTACCTCGTTTCCCTTCAAGTTTCCGAGATACCAGTGACGAGGTTCGAATTTGGGACACCCTGTACATGATTTATATTTATTGATGGGTTTTATAATTTAATTATTTTCTTCATATACATTTATCTTGCAAAGTCACTTGTCCAACTGCACGTTCAAAATAGTTTGCATATCCATTTCTATTTGCATTTACAATAATTCTTATAGGTATAAAAAAGATAGGATTGAAATGACGCGGCTTGCTTATCTCATGTGCACTGAAACTCCGATAGGTATCAAAGAGATCAAAGAGTATCATGTGCACTTAGGTAAAACCAAACAGACGTACATCCGAATACAAGGAATGTGTTTTTTCGTTTCATCAACTCACAACCATTACATTCAAAGTAAAAACACGTTAACATTATTTTTTTATCAAACCTTTTATTTTATGTAACAATTACGTTTAACTAATAACAATTATTACTATAGATCAGGGGTCTCCAAACTACAGCCCGAGAGCCACATCCGGCCCGCGGACAGATTTTGTCCGGCCCGCCGAGAGCTAGCATACTTGAAAACTCCTTTTAGAGAACAAATAATTTTTATAGCAAATTAAATTTAGTTTACTGAAGTATTCTAATTTTATGTTGAATAATTATTAATATGACATCTACATTGATATGGTCATGGGCTAACTCCGCTAACTCATAACATTCTTGTACGCTTATTGTTATTGTTTTTGTGATAAGTTGGATAAAGAAACACAGAATTGTAATGAGTAAAGACATGTATAATATGCAGAAAATTAAACTTCAGTATATAATAACTAACAAATTATTGAAATGAATCCAACTAACATTTTAAACATTTTAAATAATCACATAACTTATAACAAACATAATGACATATGAAATACTAATGAGATTTATGTAATTGAGATTTTCCACTGACAATAGTTTGTAGTTGTGGACTAATTTTACTTGTACCAATTATTAAAAGAGATTTAAGATGCTCATCAGTTAATTTCGATCTGTAAACATTTTTTGTGTACTACATTGTGGAGAAGGTTTTCTCACACAAATAAGTAGTACCAAAAACAGAAAACAGACCACGAGCAAATTTATGCAAATTATCAAATTGTGTCAGTGGAAGACTCTTATAAAATTCCAACAAAGATGAGTTTTGATATTTGTTCTTAATTATATCACTGCATTGTAGATCAATCATTTTCATTTGATGTTCCGGGGCTAGGGTTTCAATGTCAGTATCAAAAGGATTCTGAAAATCTTAATTTGATTCGCAATGGCATCAAAGTCCGAGAAACGAGTATCAAAATTTATCTTCAAAGCACTCAAAGTTTCGATTGCAAAATCGATAGGAAACTCAGTCTCAGTAATGTGGCTGAATATTTCACATGTTTTAAAATGTGAAAAACATTTACTTTGTAGTTGTGATTGAAACAGTCTCAATTTCTTCCGGAATGATTTGATATTAGTGTATAAATCAGGAAGATGCTGGTTTTCTCCTTGCAATCCCAAATTCAGTTCGTTCACATGTTTTGTCTAATCAACATAGAATGCTAACTTCCACAGCCATGCGTTGTTTTGTAATTCAGTAAGAGGGCGATGCTTTTCATTCAAAAAAATTTCAATCACTGCTCGAAGTTCAAAAAGGCGCTGAAGGACTTTCCCACAACTAAGCCAGCGTACGGCAGTATGATAAGGTAAGTTAGATTCTCCAATCTCTTCAATAAATTGTCGGAATTGTCGGTGATTCAGCCCAAAAGATCTGATAAAATTAACAGTTGATATGACTGGTATCAGAACGTCAGACATATCCAAACATTTTCCGCACAAAGACTGTTGATGAATGATACAATGTAAGACTAATGGTTTTGAACCATCGTCATTTTCTACAGCCTTTGACCCAAGAGCGACCACTCCTTTATCTTTCCCACTCATGTTTTTGCCTCCATCAGTTGTAATACATTTCAAGTTTTTCCATCGAAGGTTCTTTTGATTAATGGCCATTTCAACTCCTGTAAAAATATCTGTACCAGTAGTTGTGCCATGAATACTATACATATCAAGAAGTTCTTCGTGCACTTCATAGCTTTTATCTACTCCTCGAATATAAATCAACACCTGAGCAGTATCTGACACATCCGTTGACTCATCCAAGGCCAAAGAAAACCACTCAAAATGTCCATTTTTGTCGAACAGTTGAGAGGATATATTTTCAGCGATGTATTCTACCCTTCGAGCCACAGTGTTTGCTGACATACTGACAGTTTTTAATAAATTTACCTTGTCAGGGCACATTTCTTCGGCTACTGCAATTATGCATTCTTTGATCATTTCTCCATCGGTGAATGGTTTTCCACGTTTTGCAATTTTAAGAGCCATACGAAAGCTGGCACGAGTTGCAGCCTCTTGTTCAGTTTTGAGTTTTGTAAATGAAGATTGCTGCGATTTCAATCCGCGCTGCATAGCTTCGAATTTTTCTGTCCGCAAACTTCCTGTATATTTTGAGTAATTTTGAAAATGTTTTGTGTCATAATGACGTTTAATGTTATATTCTTTGAGAACGGCTATGCTTTCATTGCAAATCAAACATTGTTACTGGACTCAATTACGAAATACTGAATGTTCCACTGATCTTTGAATTTTCTGCATTCACTATCAATTTTTCGCTTCTTTTCCATACTATTAATTCACACACAAAAGCAACAATTCAAATCAAAATACTGTTATAAAGATGTCTTAAACTTAAACACGCACGAACACGTTTTAAGGAGGTATTCAATATTTTATATAACAACAGTGTCATAGGAACTGACTTGTGGTTGCGCCACTAGCCTTCTTATATATTCCAATTACTGCCATCTAGAAGACACCAGAACTTTCTCCAACCAACGAGATTATTCTGTACGTGCTATTAGCGCCATCTGTTAGCGATAGAAGGTACTACCTATTTCCGCTTGTGTCCACCAGATGTCGTGTCACGTTACTTCTCATGGCTCGTACTCTACGACTAATCTAGAAATTACAGATAATGACAGGAAAATTAATAATATGCAGTGTTGCCGTTTTGCGGACTTTAGTCCGATTTGCAGCCTTTTTAAAACGTTGTGTACTTTTTCGGACTTTTTTTTTCATCAGTGGACTATTTCACTTCTTACCACCGGCAACAATGATAATATGGTTTTGGCCCTCGGAACTTATTGGAGTAATCAGTATGGCCCTAAGGCTGGAAAGTTTGGAGACCCCTGCTATAGATCATTAAAAAAATAATGTTATCATACTAGAATTTAGAATTTTGTAGCTGGCTTAAATTCCCAAATTTTACACTTTTATAAATGGCACTTTTTAAGTGACCCCACAGTAAGAAGTCATTCGGTGAAAGATCAGGTGACCTGACTGGCCAAAGTATCCGATACCGTGGACCAATAATATTGCCGTTAAAAGCATTTTCTAGGTACTGTCTAACCATACGGGCATTTGGTACCAGATCATTTGATTTTCCCGAACAACTGCATCCAAGGCGGGTCCAATTTGATTTTAAAATAAGTCCAAATAGGTTACTGCTGTCAGGTTATAGTCCATAAAAAAGGGTCCAATGATATGGTGTCGGATAATTCCCACGAATACATTTGTTTTTTGGGGATATTGTGTCCGAGTATGAAAAAAGCGATGTTCATTTTCTTGGCTCCAATACCGGCAATTCTGAACATTTGGTTCATTGTTGAGGGTGAATGCACATTTATCGGTAAAACAAATATTTCTTAAAAAATTCCTATCGTTATTTGCTCTTTGCATCATTTCAAAACAAACATTTTATATACTGCTCTTAAACTGTTTCCCGCATAATGCGACTTAATTATGGGTACTTTTTCGTCAATTGAATTATTTATATATATATATATATATATATATATATATATATATATATATATATATATATATATATATATATATATATATATATATATATATATATATATAAAGATTCTAAATTCTTGGGGAATCTTTGTATTCAACTAGTCGGTCAAGACTACCCTTCCACTTTTATATATATATTTTAATATCGACGGTCACTAATTTATTGACACTTTTCCTCATGTCAGGAACAACATTCATTTTACTGGTGCCTGTTTGGTTTTATCTGAACCGAAAATCTGTTAATTTTGCAATTACATTTAATTGAAAAATTTAAGATTCGCTTATCAAAATTTTTTAAAACTTGGCACGAGAGCTTGTCAGATTGGTCTCTTCAAAAAGTTATCTTACATTTTTTTTGTAAAATGTACAGGGGAACCAATAATTGACCCTTTCTATGTTCCCTTCTATGTTCCGCTCGGCGACGCACCACCCGGTATAATTTTATTACTCTGTCACACAATATGAAATTAAAAAATCATTAAAAAATTCGAGAATTAATGGAGTTAAACAAAACAAAACTTGTGCTTAACGAGTAGCAACAAAGGACTTTCTTAATCTTGGTCTGGCCGAAATGTCCACATTAACTTTACAAAAAATTGGGAAAAATATTTTAAAAAATTGTCAACTTACAGATTGCCAGACCATTGGCATTGGTTTATTATTTGTCTAATATCCAAAAAGTTATAAAGTCTTTTTTGTTTACGCCCTTTTAGGATGATCGCCGCTTGGACTATAAGAAGAGCATACCAATTGATGGAGGTAGACTACAAAAAGATTTTGCCATTTACGGTGCGGATTTCGTCATGAAAAACTGGAAATGCCTTTTTAATAACCGACTTAAAAAATGTTATTAACTCGACACGTATGTATGTAATAATATTGAAACTATAATATTTTTAAATATGATAATCAATTGGTAGGCTATTCAAGAAGTGTTTCCTGCTAAAAATAGTTAGAAGGCTTTGAAAAATATTAGCGATAGCTCATTCAACGTGGAATGTAAATCTGAAAAATTAGTTTTTAAAATATAAAATAAAAAAAAATAAAGCTTGTTAAGTCAAAAATTTTCTTACGTTATTTTGTATCCAATAATTTGTTCCTATTTTAATTATATTTTTTCGACGATCATTTTGCTACATATTTTTTTCTCTCTCTTTTGTTGTCAGTTACAAACTAAAACCTTCGATTTTTTAATGGCGGTAATTTTTGATTTTTAATATTTAATTAGATATTTAAATTCCCTATACCCCAGTTGCCCTTAAAGAGTTAAAAGATTTGTTTAAAATGCTTAACAACCATACATTTGGCAACGCCGGCTTAACGCCTCATCAATTAGTGTCGTGTTAATTTTCCTTATAAAAGTATGACATAAATGTGTATTTGCAAACAAAGTTAATAATATTTTAAAAAATAATATTTTTGTTAAGGTATAAAAATATTTTGATAAAAACATTCTCGGAAATTAAAAAAGAAAAGAAAAACAAAAACAGCAATTCGAAAATAATAAGAAAAAGACAACCTTGTATTTTTTATAAATTTTTTTACTAACTGAAATTTATTTCTCAATAAACAAACCACGATTTTAAGTCCACCTTTTTTATGGTATTTGTTAGAAAAAAATAAAAAATATAGTTTTTAAGTAAGGTTGTAACTTATTGCATACTTTTTAAAGTCGACAAGTTTCCCTTTTTTAAAATTTTTGAGTTTCTTATCAAATATATTAACAAAAATTTTTTTTCAAAAAAATGGAAAAAAAAGTTTGTTGTTAAAAAATTTCTCTTGCAAATAAATACCAAAAAATTTAAAACTTAAAAAAAAAAGGTTAATTAAAAAAGACGAATTAAGTTAGCAAAACAGAAGTTTGTAGAATAAAGATATTTTTTGTTTTTAGATTAAAAAGAATTTTAGGTAAGGGGCCTACTGCTTTTCATAAATTTAAAAAAGGAGCGGTGCCCAAAAAAAAAAAAAAAAAACAATACCCTTTAAAAAAAATATTTCCCCAAAATAATTCGGTAAACAGCGTCTAATAAAAAAACGAGGAAACGCGAATGGGGAGCAGTAGGACTAATCAAAGGGGGGAAAAAAAACAACGGGGAACTACGGAAAGCGTAAACATTCGTTTGCCCCAAACCTGATAAAGTTGGAGACAAAAGGTTAAGGAATAATCGATTTAGGAACTTTGCATTAATGGGGAAAAAATTCAGCAAACGTTTTTAATATAAAAAAGAAAATTAAAATTATTCGAGCGATTCAGTTAATGTTTAACGGGACTTAGTTGCGTCGGTTTTACAAATATACAAAAGTAATATCGCCCACACAATTCTATTGGCGACTAAATATACATTACATTATACAAATCCTTAAAATGACGTTGGTTCTATCGTATCGTAATAAACTTTACAAATATGTTTTTGGTATATAAAATCGTAAAGAATTTTAATAATTTAATTTAAATTATAAATTTACTTAAATGAGTTATCCTTTTTTTATAAATCAATTTTTTATGTAATCTTGACAGTTCTTTTTTAATTCTTTTTTTGATGGAATCTTGGCTGATCCTTTGACTAATATTAATTTTCACAATTTTTTATAACTGCTGTTCCCGTCTTTTCTTAAAACAGAAAATTTTTCCCCTTCTAATGTTCCAATTTTTAATGTTTTTAAAAAACAAAAAATAATTTTTTTACAAGCGTGCGGAAAAAATCCACCGCCCCATTTTGCGCAAAGTTGCACTTTTCCGCACGGGTGTGGCGAATGTTTTGAAAAACGCAACAAATTTAACTTGGGGATTTTAAACATGTCGATTTTTCTTCGTTTCCATATGAACAAGCAATTGTACAAATGAATTTAAAAAAAAAACAAGTTTTTAATAAAAAAGGGGTCAGAGTATCTTTTTTTAAATTTAAAAAAAAATCCGACATTTATTTAAAATTAGTAGTTCCGATGGGGGTACCAGATTTATCCCGTGCAGCAAATACCGTAAGTTTGAATTTATTCCAGCAAAAACTCGGAAAAATATGAGAATCAATATAGTCATTTTAAAAAAATGGTGCTCCACAAGGGACAAAAAGTATTTAAAAAAGAAGGGCTTGGCCATTTTTGGATTTTAAAAAAAAAAATAAAAT
>JAHBCN010015454.1:0-20999 GCA_019359885.1 Listronotus oregonensis
ATGGGGGTTTTTTTTAAACCCCCCTTTCCCCGGGGTTTTTAATTTTTGGACACATTTTATTGAATTACCTATCAATACAAAAATTAAATTATATATTTTTTTATTTTAAAAATAGTAATTGTGAAAAACACTAGAAGACAGAAAAAAAGGGGGAAAAAAATTTTTCCCGTGGACTTTTTTTCCGACGAAAGCATCAATTCAACTTTTTTATCTGTTAATCAATCGCAGGGGGGAACACATGCAAATTTGTACATTGACTGTTCTCCTATGGGGGGGTGTTTCACCGAAATCCATGAGAGACATGTTTTTTTAAGCATGAGGTCCCCAAAAATCGAAGTGGTGAGTAATCTTCCATTAACTCCTACGTTTTTTTCTACTTATTACTAAAAAATCCCAAATTATCTTATTTGAATGTACGTTCTGCTTAAAGGACTCCGAAAATATCGGGGGAAAAAAAAATGTCTTTCAATTGGCTGAAATTATGAAAAAAGGTATTTTTAGCATTTGGATGAAGGTGTCAATGGGTCTTCAAAATTCCGGCCGAAAAAGTGGGCAATTTAAAATTCTCCGAAATTCCATTTCCTTTTAACAATATCATCAAACTAAGTGAGGGTAAAAAAAAGGGTTTTTTGGGAGTTACTGCCCCCAAAAAGGGATCCCCCCCTTGTCCAAGCAAGGAAACTTAGACCCCCTTTTTTTGGGGCCCTTTTTTAAAAGGGTCATTTGAAAGCCAACCAGGATTACATAACAGTTTAAAAAAAAATCAAGTAGGTTTTAGGGTCGCTAAACCCAAATGTTTTCCCCGTTTAAAACCATGCTAGATCGGTTGGGGGTTTTTTTATCGGGATCTTTTTGGTACCTTAAAAATTTTAATTTAAATACAGCCCCCTTTTGTTATTACACTTTTGAGCTTTACCCAGCCCCCAACGGAGTAAACGGGTTGTGTTACTTTATGTGCATTTTTATTTTTTGTGACAATATTTTTCATGTGGGGAAAAAAGTGAAAAATTTTTTGGTATTGAAAAAAAGTGACCAAACCTACTTTTTTTTTTTTAAAAATTTTATTTCTAGTCTTTTTTTCTTGGCTTATCCTTTAACTAACCTTAAAAAAAAATTTTAAAAAATCTACGTAAATTTTTGCCCGATTCCCCCAAAAAAAAATTTAAATTTTTTAAACAAACCCCAAAAAAAGCTTACCTTTTTTTTTTTCCCAGAAATTTCTAATCATTTATGAAAAAAATTTTCCCCTTTTAAAAAAGTTTCTTAAAGGGGGCCCCCTATGCCCCCAAAATGCTTGGAAAAAGCAAATACCATATTCAGATTTAGTCGGTTCCAATTCAACAGATTTTTTTTTTTTAAAATTGGGGGGGGGTTTTCTTTCCTTTTTTTTTAAAAAAAATTTTACCCCCCTATCGGTCCATTTTTTTTTATTTAAAAAAAATTGATTCTTTAATGTAAACTGCTTAAAAAGGGAAAGGGGGAAACATTCCAAATTCAACCAAATCCCAAACACTTTAGTTTAATGGTAAATCTAGTACTTGATCGAATTTTTTTTAATGTATACTTCTTTTTTTTTACAATTAAATATTGGTTTTTCTTCAAAAAATTCGAGTAAGCTTTTTAAGAAGCCACCAGTTTTTTAAATTTTTTAAAAAAAAGAAACTTTAATTAAACACTAGATTTACAAAAAAAAAAAAAAACCCCTATTTTTGTTTGACTTTGGGGGAAACAAAAAAAGGGAATGAAATTTTTCCCCTTTTTTTTATATTTTTAAATGAAGTAAGTTAAAATTTTTAAAAATAAAAAAACTCTTTATTGTTTTTTAAAGAAAAATTTAAAAATTAAAAAAATTTTTTTTTCCCTCCCCTTTTTCCCCAAAAACCCCAAAAAGATAAAAACAAATTTTTTAAATTAAAGATAATTTATATTATATTATAAAAATTAAAAAAATTAAATAAACTAATTTTTTAATTTTAAAAAAAAAACAAAAAAAAAGCTTATTCTATATTTTTTTAATTTTTTATTAAATAAAGACAAAAACGTATCTCAAATAATTTTTAATTTTTTTTTTTTTTACCTTTGCTGAGGGGAAATTTTAAAAAAATAAAATCCCCGTACAACCTCGTTTATTCAAACGTTAATGTGCCTACTATAACAAATATCGTATCATAAATTTTTTTAAAAAAAGGGGTTTTTTTAAATTTTCCCCTTTTAAAAAAAAAATTAGGCAATTTTGAGTTATATTTTTTTTTTAATTAAAAAAAAGGGTTTTTTTTAATAATTTTCATCGGGGAAAACCTTTTTAAAAATTTTTTTTTTTTTTAAAAAAGTTTATGAAAGTGTTTTAAGCCAATTTCCTACCTGGTGAAAAAATCCAAAAAAAATTTTTTTTTTAATATACTTTTTTAAAAATTTTTTATATATATATATATATATATATATATATATATATATATATATATATATATATATATATATATATATATATATATATATATATATATATATATAATATATATATAAAAAAAACATATATATATATATATATATATATATATATATATATATATATATATATATATATATATTACCCATTTTCAATAAAAAAAAAGTTTATTATTATTATTATTATTATTATTATTTATATAATATTTTTTAGTTTCATGAAAGAAGAAAGTATAAGCTGGAACTTGATGTCCATAGAGACTTAAGAGCAGTTCTTAGCAGAAACGAATGCCCTCTTTCAATTGAAAAAATTTTGATGATAGTTTTAGTAGAGACCTTATAAGTAATTCACTAGAGAAGATCAACATACAGTCACAACAACCATATGCCTACACCAAAAATTGATTACAGGAGATATTCCTCTTGTAACTACCTTGGAAGATGGTACGTCTTTAAGAAAAAACTTTTAAAACTTTGGTTTTCCAAACAGGCAAAATTAAATCTTTTTTCTGTAACCTGTAAAATAAATTTACAAATAATTAACGTTAGGAATAACCCTTCCCAGGAAAAGGGCTTGAACGGTAAAGTTACATATTTAATATTAACATATTTTTAGATATAGTTAATATATAAAGGGTGACTCCTATAGAGGCATGACGCCATCGATATTTTTTTCAATGGCAACACCCATTTTCATTACGAGTTGAGTTTACAAAAAAACACATTTATTACATTTGATAAGGTAATTTTAAGTATGTGCAGTAAAAAAACATTTGTAATTTTAAAATCCCTAAGTTAATATATGTGTAATAATGAAAACTCTAATAATAACCAAATTTAATTTTAAAATTGTGCATAGTTGGCTACCTAACGAATTGCCTTGGCAAAAAACGTTTGAATATTGTGAGCTGTCAGTAATTTTAAAGCAAACTGTATTAAGTTGATCGTCAAAATTGTTCTTAAAGTTAATTTATGGTTTTTATGTTAAAACACCATATTTAAAGTATATCGACCAAATGTTAATAATTCCGTGTTTAATATAATTCATTTGCGATAGTATATTAATGAAGACATGAGCTGTTTCTGACGAGGATGCCTTTTTAATACGCACAACGGCCCTTATTAGGTTACGAAGAGTTTGCGATAAATGTCGAAGTATCATACTTTCAAAATCCCAAAAATTAATGTGCGGTCGACAGAAAAATATATTAAGTCACTATTTCTTTGACATGAACCTAATCAGTAAAACAAATTTGGATTTCTAACTTGTAATGAGTTCTCGTACGGCTTCTTGGTATTCAGATAAAAGAAGCTGATCTTTCAGAAATTCCCTTTTCAACAAGATGATGCATCGCTATTATGCAGCACCTGTATGCGCTTATTTAGATGGGTTTTTCATGTGTTGGATTGGAAGACGTGGGCCAATTGGTGGCCGCATATTTCCAGATTTAATACCTTTGGTTTATTTTGTGGACGATGCCGAAAAGTTAAATGAATGTTAACTTAAGCCAGAGAATTTAAAAGAAACAATTTGTTACAAAATGCAATTTATACTTGGTGAATTTATTCAAAAAGTGTTTAAATAATTTATTCATCGTTTTTGTTTACTGTGAAGCAACCAAGTTTTTTCATTGCCATTAAAATAGTATTTTGAAATTTCAAAAGGGTTTTCTTTTTTAATCCATACTCAAATTTACAACACCAGATGTAAAAAATGAGCTCCTTTATTTAAATTCCGTAAGAAAAAATTGGAGTTTTATACTTTTTACAAAAATCATTCTACATATATCAATTTTATGTAAGAAAAAACCATTAAAATTAACTTTACTGATTTTAATATTTTTCATGATATATGATTCCACAAAAATTTATCTTATCTTTTACGATATAAGTGTGTCCTAAAACTACAATTTGGCAACAAATGGAAAACTTTTTTATTATTAATTTTACGAAAAAAACTTATTACTTATAAAAAGTTCTGCATGTTTTGAAATCTAAAATGCAATTAACCGATATGAAATTTTATTAATCTTATACAAAATATGTCAAAAAATATAAATTTTGTTCAAGAGTAAAGTACCTTTATATTTCACAATATCGAAAATTGTTATTATGAAAGGTTGTTCGGAATTTAAAACAGCTATTTTATTTAATATACAATTACAACCTGCTCATTGAGTTTTTACAAATTTTTCTGGCATTTCCTATTAATTTTATAATACTTTCTATCAAATTTATTTAATTACATGATCTATTAAATGTCACTGTCAAACATGTCTTGTCAGAGCATCCTAGATTACATGTGTAATAATTACTTTCTGACATATCTTCTCAGAGCATCTAGATTACATGTACAATAATTACACAGTTAAATTTTCGTTATTTTAGTAGAAAGATTTTTCTAGAAATAAAAATACACTGAACATTTACAACTGCATATTTAAACCTGATTCTTAATTACAAACAACTTTTTGTATTAACAATTCTCGATATTGTGAGATATAAAGGAATTGCTACTCTTGACAGAAATTCATATTTTTGACTTACCTCGGATAAAATTTAAAAAATTAATATTGATGATTATATTTTAGTTTTCAGAACTTATGCAGGACTTTAATGAAAATAACTTTTTCCTTAAAATTAATAATAAGAAAGTTTCCCATCTATCGCCAACTTTGGTAGGGCACTGTATATAGTGTCTTATGTACATAGTATAGTATATTGTAATATGAGTATATTAAAAACTGACTATATATATTTTGCAGTCAATATTCAACGCTATAATGAACTTATTAAGTAGTCAACATGGAAGTACAAAATGTGAGAGCAAGGCGATGCTTTTAATAGACTTATACGAATCATTGAAAGAATGTGAACTATGCCGAGTTAGACCAAGAACCTATACCTACACCTGCTCCTCGTCCAACATGCATACACATCCCCCTGGCTGTGCTCCTGGAATCGATGCCATAGTACTGCGGATGGGCCAAGATGTGGGTCATGTCCTTCAGGTTATACTGGAAATGGTGTAAATATAATATATGAGATTTTCAGATATTAAAAACTTATTGTTTATTAAAGCTTACTTATAATATTAAAAAAATTACAAAATATAAAAAGCACATGCTTCAGTCGCCCTTTATAATATTAGAACCAATAATTAGTACTCAAAATCCAAGAACGCTTAACTGTACTTAGGACCATACGAAGTAACCTACATAAGCCTTAAAAACTTTAATCTTTATTATTTTAATCAAATTTAAAAAAAAATAAGCATAATAATCCTTTAAAAGTAAATACTTATAAACTTTTTATTTATATACTGAAAAATTTATTTGGTAAATACGACACAGGTTTACTTATAACTTAAATATTTTAATTATATGTCTCTCAAAAAGAAACAATTAGACTTATTACTTATGAATATTTATTGGTTATACCCGAAAAGAACTTATTATTTTAAATTTAGAACTATATTATTGTTTTATAATAAATACCTATTTTTGCGTTTTTAGACCTTAAAAAAAAGAAAATAAAACAATACAATATTATTTTTAATATTATAAAGTAAACGTAAAAAAAAGGCTAATTAAAATTCAAACCATTTAATGTTTTTTTTCTTGAATAATGGAAATTATTTTTTTTTAATTAATTAATTTAAAAATTTAATCTTAAAAAATACTACTTTAACTATAGGTTTTAAATATTAATTCCTTATTTTCTTATGTACACCAAATTTATAATCTAAACGTAACATGTAAATTAAATTTTACTCATTTTCAGAAAGGTAACCTTAATCTAGATCCACGTCTTTTTATATTGCTGCATCTACAAGGAGATCATAAGATTGCTGGATATCCTTATCCAACAAATAAACATTCCAGCAAATTTTGTTTTTTCTTTAAATTTATAAGATAAACCATTAGTAAAACTTTTTTAAGTTGTCCGAATAATTTTCCTTAAAAAATACACTTCCTTAAAAAGTTCTTCCTCCTTTAAAGTCAGTTTATATTTAACGATTGCTTCATCTTTGGTGTACCTCAACTAATATATTTCTTTTAACGATTTATTCTCATTTTGAAGTCAGATCCAAGAAAGCAAAAACGTGTTCTTGTCTCATAACCTTTTCTTTAAATTTATTCTATTCGCTTGACATGTAGACTAGCTGTTACCAGTCCTTGGAACATGTATATTAAAAATGCACCTTTTTTTGCTTTTTATTCTTAAGAAAATATTATTTCTATTACAAACAATTTTCTATTTATGGCTTATTTATACATAAAGAAAAAAAGAAGAAAATTCTTAATTTAGCAATCTGGCATACGTATATTTAGCTTCCCAAAGGGGCAATTTTTCCCAAGGGAAACTGGCGATGTTAAACTATGAATAAAGAAATTTTCTAAAGCCTTTTCTTGCTTGTACCGACTGCGAAGGGTTTTTAAATACCAACTTCGTTTAAAAAAATTAAATAAAATACCTTTTTTCAAAATTACCAAAATTTTGCCTAAATTGTAAATCGTGTTTACAAAGGGCCCCCACGGAAAACACTTGTTTTTTACTTACTCTAAAACCTTCTTAAAACATGGTTATTTTAACTGCTTTCAGACATTTTGCAGGACCGTTTTTAATTCTGTATTAAAATGCTGTTATTAACTTTTAAAATTTTTTTTTTACTTTTATTAAAATATTTTTTTGCTTTTATTTTTGCAAGTAAAAATTTTAAATTTAGAAATATAACAAATAACTAATTATATGACGTATATTATGATGGGAAATAATGGGTCCCATAAACATACTACGTTTAATGAGATTTAAATGTTCTAATTCCTTTGAATCGCTTGTTAATTTTCAAACCTAAAAGTTATAATATCTTAAAAAAACAGTAAAGTTATATTAAATATGGATTAATTAAAAAAAAGAGTTAATTTTACCAAAAATCAAATATTAAAACCTTTTTAAATTTGACCACAGAAGTTTAATTAAAAAGTTAAAATAAAAACAAATCATGTTAAGCATTTAGTTTTAAGTTAAATTTTTTATGTATATTTATATATTTAAATATATTTAAAATTTTTTGCAGCGCTATTTACAATACTTTAAAAATATCGGGTGAAAGTCATTTCGCGTTTGTAAATGGATGATATTTATTAAAATAACAAAAATATTCCCAAATATTAAAACTAATTGTAAAAAAAATATTTTAATTTTTATTTCAGTTATGAACAATTTTTTTAAAAAAAAGCGTCAGTAGTATGTAAATGGCACATCTAATCAAATTTAAAAATATGCAAATATGGTTTTTGTTTACGGCTTTTGTAAGGGGGAAAATATTCTGAATTTGGTAGAAGATGATGCAACGACCACTTAAAAAAAATTTCTACTTAATAGGTCATTCCACGGGAAAAGGGAGTTATCCACCCCAAGGCCCCTACTGCACCTAAAACTGGAAGATTGTGTTTTTGGCGTATGCAATTTTGTGGTTAATAAATAATAATCGTCCTGTTGTATCGCATATTTTTTTCCCATAAAGCAACATTCCCCCGTGAGGGCATCAATAATACTCACTACAACTCTCATGTATGGACAGACGAAAATCCACATGCAACAGTCGAAATAATTTTCAGCACAAGTTTTCAGTAAACGTGTGGTGTGTATGGTCGATAAAAATTTTTTGGGCCCTCACATTTAGAAAATCGTCTCACAGGAGAACATTATTTTTTTGGGGAAAAAAAAGTTGAAACATTAAAAGGAAGTTCCTCTAAACATCAGAATGCAAATGTATTATCAGCACGATGGAGGTCCGGAAATTTTCCCGCTCACCCAGGCCCAAACTTTTTGGGACGAAGAGTTTCGGGACTATGAATTGGTCGCGGTTTTCTATGGTTGGTCTCAAGATCTCAGACCTCACACCACTGGACTATTTTTTGGGGGCTGGTTTAAAAGAGTATAAAAAAGAAAGTGGGCCCCCTAGGCCTAATTCGACATTAGAAATGCGGCAGTGTTTCTCAAAGAAAAACATGGAATAACTCAAAAAAGCAACAAGGGGCCCTGCAGACGAAGTAGAATGTTTTTTAGAGGTTAATGGTGGTATTTTTAAAATTTTTAAAACAGCGTTATAATTAAATTATGTTAATTAAGGAAATTTTCGTTGTTAATTACGCTATTTTTTTAAAAACAAATGAGAACCCGTATAGAACAGGGGTTTTTTTAAAAATTTTATTTTTACGTGTACAATACACCTGAAATTTGGCGCGTTCCTTCTAATTTTACCCTGAATGTATTTAAATTAAATGTTTTGATTTTAGGATATGAATGTCGCCGGGTTAGAACTTGTGCTAAAGGGCCCTGTTCCTCACTAGTAGAGTGTAGAGATAGTGCCGATGGATACCGCTGTGGTCCATGTCCTGCTGGTTATGAAGGCAATGGTGAAACTTGTCGCCCTAGAAATCCTTGCAGTACAATCCTTTGCCCCAGGTACTAGTGATCCTTAGATATTAATACAATCGCTACTATAAAAATCAAAAAATAAAAACAAATTATATTACATTGCTCATTATCTATTTTAAAGGGGGTTTAAAAAAAAAAAACAGAAATTATAAAGTGTTTTTTTTTTACCCTTTGGTTAAGTTTTTTTAAATCTTGCACGTTCTTTATTTACTAAAAAAAAATTTTTTTTTTTTGAAAAATTTTTTAAATTTTAAAAATCTAATTTTAAATAGAAAAAGTTTTTTTGTTTTTGTTATAAATATTGTTTAAGGACCAATAAAAGGAAACTTCTTTAAATTGTCAAATTGGAAAAAATCTAAAGAATTTTTTTTTTCTTAAATCGGATTTGAAAGATGGTTTATAAATTTAGTTAATTAACTTAATTATCGTGCCAGAAAGTTAAATATCATCACCCCGAAAGAAAAGTGACATAACTTAAAGAACCTAATTTTAAGAAAAGACCAACAAATAAGGGATGGTTGGACCCTACTGCTAGCATTTAAAGATTTTTTAATATTTTTAATTTAAACTAATTAAAATCTTTTAATTTTTGTAATATTGTTATTTTTTCTGGCACAAATAGGGTCACCTTTAGGATTATGTCGTTTACCTTCTTACATAATAGGCAGTAAGTTAATTGAAACTTACATAAAAACAGTAAAAACAACTAAAAAGTCGTTTTTTTTATTTAAAACTACTAATATAAATGCCATTAAATTTTGTCTTGAGTAGTCAAATTTTGTCTTAAGTTAAAATAAAACGTTTTTCGTGTGGCAGCGAAAACAGAATCGCAGTAAGGGTGAAAAAGAATATTAGCTTGCAAGTGAGGGATTTAAATTATGTAACTTTTTAAGATATTCTTTTTCCTGTTTTTTTCAGCTTTTTTAGATGTATATACCATAAAAATTGCATTTTTGAACTTGTATCACTTTTCTTCCGGAAAATGGCCACCTTATTTATTTCTGGGAAGTATTTGTGCTTTAATAACTTTATAAAAATATTGTTGCTTATTCTAGAAAAGAAAGATAAAATGGTTAAAGATTTTTTTTTAAACCTCTAACTATTCAGTTTTATATTACAGATGCAATTATGCATGAATATTTTTTTTAATAAAGTTGGGTAATTTGTTTTAACTTTTATTGTCCTAATAGTCCAGGATCCAGGGCCCATTTTTGCACTTGATTACTATCAAACTAATTTGCCAAAAGTAGCTTATTTTGATGAGACGCCCAACAATTTTCTGTACGAAAACTTTCGATTGTGGTAGCTAACAAAGGTAGCAAGAATAACATATGTTGATCAGATGATTCGCTAAAATTTATTAATGACTGTTTTTTTTTTGTTAAATTTCAAAATAATTATCCAAATTATTCAAAAAAATATTTGTCTTACAAAATGTTTTGTTTGAGCAAAGAGTCCTTTTTTTCCAACATGTATCGATAACGAGGTCATCAAAAATTATTACTAACCATCGTCTCTCCGGTAGCGTAGTGGTCAGAGTCTCGGCTCGCCGTGCCAGCGATCCGGGTTCGATTCCCCGCCGGGGAGACGTATTAGGTAGTAGTTATTTAAAATATCGTCCGTTGTGGCACTACCGCGGGTTAAACATCGGAAAACCCGGCACTCACGGTACTCTGGTACTTAGGAGTATATATGTATATGTATATGTCTAGCATATATTATATATGTATATGAAAAATCCTTTGTGAACTGTCACAAAGATAAAAAAAACCAGCTGATTTTTATTTTTTACTTAGTTAAAGTTTATATAATTTTACAGTAACATTGTCCTACAAATTGCGTGGTACGTTATCCCGGTCCTACGCTCAAAAGAAGTAGTACAGATCCTTGAAGTAAAAATAATTACCATCAAGCTAAATCTTCGTGAATAGCTTCGTTTCGATGAGACGCCCAACAGTTTCCTGTGCGAAAATTCTCGATTGTGGTAGCTAATAGAGGTAGCAAGGATAAAATATGTCGATTTGATGATTCTAACTGTTTTTTTTTTTTGTTAAATCTCAGGATAATTATCTAAATTATTTGAAAAAATATTTGTCCTACAAAATGAATGGTTTGATCAAAGAGACCCCTCCTTTCAATATGTATCGATAACGAAGTCATTAAAAATGATTACTAACCATCTGATTTTTTTGTTACTTAGTTAATATTTATATAATTTTACAGTCACATTGTCCTACAAATTGCGTGGTACGTTATCGCAATGCTCCAATTGAATACATATTTCAGCTGGTTAGTAATCATTTTTGATGATCTCGTTATCGATACATATTGGATGGAGGGACTCTTTGATCAGACCATACATTTTGTAGGACAAATATTTTTTCGAATAATTTAGATAATTATTTTGAGATTTAACAAAAAAAAACCGTTAATAATAATTTTTTAAGAATCATCAAATCAACATATTTCATCCTTGCTACCTCTGTTAGCTACCACAATCGAGAGTTTTTGTACAGGAAATTGTTGGGCATCTCATCAAAATAATGTTACTCACGGAAAATTAGCTTGATAGTAATTAAGTGCAAAAATGAGCCCTGGATCCTGGACTATAAAAAGTCATCACCAAAGTGACAGCATTTAAAAGCACAACTATAACCACAAACTTTATGCATATATTATTATATAATACGTTAATACGTTAATGCTTTTCACCGAGATTTTTTAACCTAATTTTAAGTAAAGGGGCATAACACAGACCTAAATTTTATATTTTTATACAATTAAAATAAATTTAAACAACTTATAGTTTCTCATCTTATAATACCTTCTTTACAATTAATGATTCTATGTGTTTACATTGCTGTAGAGATTTTGGCTTCTGCAATAAGAAACAAACTAATGTTTTATATTTGAGCATGCATATAACAAAGATTTATTTTTTCTCTTAATAGAATGACCATTCTAATCCAAATGCTGTATTCTAGGGTATTGTTTCTCAGGATATTCTACTATACACACATATACACCTTTAAATGTACCTATATATACAGATTTTATGTTAGGTATAAGTTCTTTATTACAACTGTAGGTAATACTGTAGACCCAATTAATTTTTAATATAACTAATTTTAAAGAAATACCTAATTTGTTTTATTTTAAAACAGGTTGTGTGCCTGTATGGAAGCGGAATTCCCGGACTTGAGGATCCTTTTCAAGTTTTTCAATATCCAGAAAATGGATACCTTAGGATGCAAATCTTATTTTAATTGCACCATTTAACAACTAGTCGAGTGGTTATTAAAATGTGTGTATTTTAAATTTTAATAACTACCCACCGTTATCTTTTTTGCACCTTTTAATAAAGTACAAAATCTATATTACATTGCCACATTACTAATTTTTTAAAAAATGTATTTACTAATGACATATACATTTAACACCAAACCTACACTTATTCACTGCACCCTAATATCATCTGGTATTTATCTGCCAATTAATTTTTAAATAAAAGTCGGTTAAGTTTTCTTAAATTACCTGCAATAAATACCAGATATTAGCATTTAAGAGAGCACTATTTACATTTTCTAACAAAGGAGACATATTTTAATAAAACCTCTATTTTTTGAAATATGGTTGTTTTCAATTTTAATTAATGTATTTAGTTCGTTAATTTTATCTCTTGCGCTTAATTTTTAGGATTAGGTAAATCTTCTGCAATCATTATCTTTACAAGGACAATTATAGTTTTTACTTTAGATGCACAAAACATTGTTAAATTTTTGGTAATAGGTTTGGACGCTCGCTGACTCTAGGGGGCTTCCAACAGGAGAAAATACGTTCACACGCTGCTATTCAGGATTGGCAAGGCAAGGGCTTGGGAGCCAGTTTTAATGTAGTAGAGTAGGATACATATGGTATGACCCCAAATTAAAAAGAGAACGACAACAATTTTCCCTAGCCCACTTCCAATACAACGACAATCGACGGCGCCCACGATTTATTAGGATATTGTCGACAGTGTTGTCATTTCATAAATAATTTTTTAAAATGTTTAAAAAAACCATAAAGAGGCTTTCGAATTTAACAAAAAATGTTATGAGAAGAATGAGCATATGGGAAAAGGCCAGTTCAGTGGATGTTAATAAGAAGAAATTGTACTATTGACAAATATTTCTGGATATTTTATAAATCGCCCCCCAAAAAAACGTCAGCAAGAATACACATTTTAATGTCTTATTATCTCCACTACACCCAAATAAAAATAGGCTATTTAACTCTAGAAAACTACTCATTAATGTATTAGTAAATTGTAGAAAACAATCAACAGATCGCTTGACTTCTTAATAAAAAATAAATATTAATTTTTGTTGCACAAGTCCAGCATTTTTTAATAGGAGGTCATAAAGTAAAAAATATAATATAAAAAATTCTAAATTATATTTAACATAAAAATTTATTATTATACAGCCAAAAAAATATTTAAATTATTATTATAACAACAAATTTGGCCTATTTCCTACAAAAATAATCCTTATTACTGTTACCATTGTTATAGGTTTGGCAACAGTGTTCGTTTATACAGCAGCGTATTTACGTATTTTCTCTCAAACCTATTACCAAAAATTTAGCATTGTTTCGTGTGTCTATAGTGAAAACTATATAAGTCTTTGTCTTTACAAAGATATTATTACACACGCATGGTAATACAAAACTTTATGTACTATTTTACCCTCACCTCCCCGAAGTTTGTCTATCTTTCTTTTCTTTTTTTATCTATATACGTATCTACCAGTTTAACTAGGTAAAATTAAAAAATATCTTTAAAAAATCTAGTATTTGATTTTCAAGTGGCTTAGATTTTATTATCATTAGAAAACTAGCCAATTATTACAGAAAAATAAGTTAGTTAAATCATAGAATTGTTAAAAAAAAGTTATAAAGATATTTTAACAAAAATTAAAACATTCTACTGACAGTGTTTTGTGTGACCTTCCTAATTTTTTTTTTAAATAACCTAATCGAACGTATTTGCTTTTATGTCTGAGGCTTCATTAATTAAACTTTCTTTTGAGATAACCCCATAACTAATCAACCTAAGTTTTAAATTAATGTGGAAATGTTTACCTTTAATATTTTTAAATTTTCAACACAACTACATATTAAAAGTGTACATCGTAAAAGTATCAAGTAATAAAACTGAAAATGTCCTTAATTAATAGAAAAGTCATAAATAATCTTTGAAAAAAATTATACAAAAAAGTTTTTTTTTATAATAATACCGGATTTTTGTGTTTCCGTGATTTTTGAGTTTACGGTTACTATGCAAAAAAAAAAACATTAAAATAAGATTACTTAAACTTAGTACATAATTTAATTAATTTATAAGAAAATGTTTTAAAAATAAACTGCATTTATTATACCTAACGTAATATATATTAAATAAAAACTTTAACTGATACTTAATTCAATAGACTAAAAAAATCCAAAATCGATTTTAATAAAAGTATTTTATAAAAAATGTAATCAAAAAATCTGCTTAGCTAAATAATAATTATAAAAAATATATCATCATGTTTTTTCTAAATAAAGGTTATAAACAGAATATGTGGCCTAATAGGACGAATGGACCAAAACTTTTTGAATTTAAAACAATATTTTGAACATATGGTCTGCATGATCTAAAACAGCAGTTTACAAAGTCTTACTGAAATTATTATACAGGGTCAGTTACAACGAAATTGGAAAAAATTGCTGCTAATTAAATATCTTTTAATTTAAAAGTGAGAGCAAAATTTTATAAAGATACACTGTTCCGAAATAAAATGTATGTCATAATCAGAAGTATTTTATAATTCTATATAAAAATTTATTGCGATGTACATTATTTTTTGTCAAAATTCCTTAATACTTCAATATTCCTTATGAGATTATTATATCTGCAAAAACCTTAGTTATAAGTTAATTTTTTAAAGGCCACATTTTAAATAATTTAGAAAGAACTCTAGATTATTGCATAAATTTTATTTTTGTACAATGTGCCTTGACAAAATTAAGCACCTTTTTTTTATAGTAACGGTACTTTAATAGAGGCAATTTTTTCCAATTTTGTATAATACCTCTCTAAGTACAAAAATTAAAAAATATATGTTTTTTTAAATAATATTTAGTATTACCTTCTGATTTTGATTACACAACCAAAACAAAAAAATAATCTAATTTTTTCTAATAATTGAAAAATAAGTTTATATATACTGGCAAAAAATTATATGTTATCTCTTTAAATTAACAGACCACCTTCTGTTAATGCATGAAGACTTGTTTTTATATCTAAAAGTATTTTTTTATATATATAAAAACAAGGTTTTTTTATATATATTTTTATCTTTTTTTTTGTAAAATATATTTTAAAAAATATTTCATAATAGGTTTTTAAATTTAAAATCTTATTAAGATTAAAACCACGAATTAACTATTTCCTTCTTTTTTCTAATATTAGAAATGCTTTAACTAGTTTTTCCATATATTAAAAAGTGTCATAAAATCCCAAAAAATACTTTTATGTTAGGAGAAACAGGCACTGACGTAGAAAGAATTTTCAAACTTTTTTAACTAAAAATTGAGACATGGGACCCACACCAAATTTATACCAGACGCTAGTGGTCCCAAGGGGAACACTAGCGAAAAAAAAATTGTAAATCCTAGGTACGCCAGTGGAAACAGTGGCACACATTTATCTCAGTAATATTATTTGCAAAAATATAAAAACTAATAATTATGGTTACGTTAATATGCAATATGTATTTGGATTTTGTTTTATTTAAAAAACATTTTACGCGCAAATGGATTTATGATACAATTATTTTGTCATATAACCCTAAAATAATTTAAGCCTTACAACTTAGTAACAGTTCATTGTAAATTAAATTCATAAAGTAGTTTAAAATATTTTGGTATAAAAAAAAAATAAAATTCCGTCCCATCACCCTTGAAATTAGTTAATTTATTTAAGCAAATTTTATTTCTTTTTAACAACTGGATAACAAATTTTTTATTAAATTATTTTAATAAAATTTACCAGAATCTGTTAGGAATTTTAATAATTAATTAAAAAAAAACGAATTTATATCAACTTCAGTCATACTTTATTGGGATCAGATTTTTTTTCAATTGACCAAACGTTGCGCCCGATTTTTTAATTAATTTTCTTACCTATTATAGGGATATATTTTCAGTTCTACTAAATCCTGACTTCTTGTTGTTTCCATCATCGCCTCTAATCTTAACTAATAGTCCAAGAAAATAGGTCGTGAAATACGAATTTGAGGTTAAAACTTGAATTTTTGATATAAGTTACTTTAAAGAATCTAAAAACGAACTGTACATTTTTTTTTAAATTCACTCCCGGGAAGGGGTGAAAAAAGTTAAAAAAGTTTTTTTTTTTTATTTTTAGGAAACGGTAAGTCCTAGAAAAAAAAAGTTTTAAATAAAAGTTGTAGAACGTAAAATTCTATAAAAAATGATTATATATTTTTTTACCTAAAATTAAAATTAACCGAGATAGGGTAGCTAGAAGCTAGGAGATGATAACAGCAACTTTAAAAAATCATAAATTATTGGAAAATTAAAAAACTCATACGGCCGAATGATGATCGCGTTGTTAAATTTAGCAATGGACTTAGCAGTTTAGAATGTTTAACAAAACGTCATTGTCAGTGTTATTCAATGATTTTAGTAGGCAACCTGTCAAAATCTGACATTTTGTTAAACATTCTAAACCGTTGTCAACTTAGCAAATTGTTAAAAGTTAACAACGGTTTAGAATGTTTCACAAAATGTCAGATTTTAACAGGTTGCCTACTAAAATCATTGAATAACAATGACAATGACGTGTTGTTAAACATTCTAAACTGCTAAGTCCATTGCTAAATTTAACAACGCGATCATCACTCGGCCGATAGTTTTTTTTTTAATTATTTATATAATTAACAACTTTAATTCTAGAGATTTTTTTCTCTAAAATGAAAGTTGTTAATTATATAAATAATTAAAAAAACGATGAGTTTTTTAATTTTCCAATAATTTATGATTTTTTGAAGTTGCTGTTATCATCCCCTAGCTTCTAGCAACCCTATCTCAGTTAATTTCAATTTTAGGAAAAAAGTTATAAAATCATTTTTATGTAGAATTTTACGTTCTACAACTTTTAATTAAAACTTTATTTCTAGGATTTACCGTTTTCTCCAAATTTCAAAAAAAAACACTTTTTTATTTTTTTTTCACCTCTTCCCGGGGGTGAATTCAAAAAATTACAGTTCGTTTTTAGATTCTTCAAAGTAACTTATATTAAAAATTCAAGTTTTAACCTCAAATTCGTATTTTACGACCTATTTTCTTGGACTATAATCACTTTTTCTGCTTTCTCTCATTTCGAAATACAGTATCTTGCTTTAAATTTACTTGCTTGGACACTGGATAGCCGTATAGGAATTCGGCGCCTTTTTGGAAAAATGATAGCTTGCGCTTGGTGTTTATATTTCCTTAAGAACTGCTAACTATTCGAAATTTCTTTTTTCTTTCTTGTTTGGCTTTCGCCTTGATAGTTATTTGTATGAAAAGTAATTTAGCAGAAATTAATTTCTATATTCTCGTCATTCTTTAGCCATATATGTACAAGGATTTTAAATTGAAATAGTAACCTACTTTTTTTAAGTAAATCCATCTGAACAAGAATTTTTAATTTAATTAAAGGGATAAAAACTATATGTATAATTAAAATTTAAAAAAGTGGACTTATGTATTTGTTATCAAATTAATTCACTTTTTTCCGTCGTTTCTGTGAACGGCAGCGTATTATTAGAAAATCCAGGTGCATTTCAAGAGATGTGCTTTAAAATGTCAGGATGGAATTTAAAAAAGGTAATAATTGTGCGTAGACCAAAATACATTGCATTTGAAGAATCTGATTAAGTAAAATAGAATTTTAATAAAAGACAGTTTTTAAAGTTTATTTTGTTTTCTAGAAAAATCAATTTAAAGGAAAAATTTTTTGGCTTTTTTCCAAAATAAAAATATGTATGTATAATTTTAAAAATTATACTTTTTTTAATATTATTATGAAGAACTAGTCTGCTCTTGCAATAATATTAACAAAAAAAAACATAAATATCTTTATTCTGGAGAAAAGCCAAATAATTTTTCTGTTAAAAAGACAATTTGTTTTACTAGAATTATGCTTTTATTATATTTAAAAAAATCTTGTGCAGATATATATTACTAGATGAGACCTTTAATTTAAAGTGGTGCCTTTAGATGGGCTATATTTTAGGGCAATATGCCAAAAATGCTAAGCCGGTATGTTGTTGACAACATTACAGACATTAAAAAAAAACCGTATGGCCGGGCGATATGGTCGGAATATTGCCAGGATTTGATCACTATTGAAGTTAGAGGCGGATGCGTTGCAGGGGAAATCAAACTGCTTTGGAAAATTTTGCAGGTCGATGAGAGTAAAATATGTTTAAATAATGCGGAGGGAAATGTCATTTTAAAATTTTAATATTGTAGTAGGGGACACCTATGGAAAGACTCAAGTGTAGTGGTTCTAATATCCCTCTGCGAACATTTGTGCTAAATTACAACTTTTCTACAGTTTTATTCTTTAAAATATTTGCAATAAAGCCTTCGAATTCACACTCTGTATAATAGAAAGAAAAGGAGATGAATTCGTTTGATTAACATGTTTTTTCTTTTATTTTTTATGCGTTATAGACAATGGTTTGAGCGCACTAAGTTCATTTTTAAAATTTTTCTTTATTTTAAAAGTGCCACAACAGTAAAAAATCATTTAAAAACCAATTTACCATAACCATTTAATTTTCTTTATAATTTCACTCAAAGTTTTTTAATTGCTTGTTCTTTTTCTTCGCCTTATTGTAATATATGCAACTTATGTCCAGAAAAATTAATATCCAGAGATAAAGGAATTTTTAATTTCGTGAAACAAATAGGTATAACAAGGAGCATTTGGTTGATTAAGAAACGGCTTTGGTTAGTCAATAATCATAATAATATTTATTTTAAAGTAAAATATAAATTATATATTTTTACGCATAATATTTTTTAAAGAAGATTAAAGAAGATTTATTAATTATTTGAGACAAATTTTTTTGCCTAACTATTACTAGCTCATTTCTACAACGGCTACAACAAATTATCGGAAATTTTTTTATATAGCAACTTGTACTCCAACAAGTGAACCTCCCTTCTACCAATGTTCAGGTTGCCCACCAGGATTTACTGGAAGTGGAGAGCATTGTTACGATATTGATGAGGTAGGTAAAGATTCGACTAACATAATATTATACGTTTTAACTTAACTTTCTGAATTTCTAAGCTGATTTACACACCCCTTACATATTTGTAATTATTATTTTTGCTTATTTAAAAATATTTTCCCTGTCAAAAATTATATGGTGTCAATTTAGTAGAAATATTATAACTCATATCAAACACGAAAAATCCCGATTTTAATTTTTTGGTTTACCTTTAGCAAAGATAATACTACTACGAATAGATGGTTCATTTAAATGGGGCGTTTTGAATCAGTTCAGATAAATGCTTCCGTAAATGCGAATAAAATTAAGTCGGTAACCTCTGCCCCAGCGAAACAAACCGTGCGACATTCCAAGCCTTTCCTTTATTTTGGAAAAAAGGGCAAAGGGGCGTCTAAACGGTATGTGTATTTTCTAGTCGCGTTTCACCGCCAATAGAAAAGGGGCCTGCCGGAACATTTTAACTTTCTTTAAAAGGATAGGGAAAAAACCGGGGATGGACATCGGCTCGCGTTAAAACCTTAGGGGATCAAAAATATAGATTGAATGGTTCTTTTTTCCCCGTAGTAGTATTATCTTTGCCTTTAGAAAAATTTCTTTCAAAACGAAAAAAATTTTTTTCAACATCATTTTAAATACGTAAAAAAAAAACGTATTGTTGTACATGTTTTAATAAAAACAATTAAACAGAAAAAAAAAGTTATGAAAAACTAACTTCTAAAAAGAGTAATCTTTTCGAGCAAAAGTTTGACAAGGGTTATTCCATTTTAAGTGGCCCCAAGATTGGTTGCTAGACTATTTTTTAAACAAATGAATTTTTCCAGATTATGTTCCCTATATCTCAGGACTTAAAAACCAATTTTTAAATTTTTAATGAGTTTATTGATGGCGGCCATTTTGGTTTTGATGTACCTACCTAATTTTACGATTATAAGGGTTTACAACGACATTTATAACTTAAAAAGTATTTGTCTTAGAAGAATGAAATAAAAACCATCTTGTTTCCCAAAAGAAATCCGATTCAATGTGTCATTAATTTACATGTAAAAAAAAGAGAAGGACGTAAAAATAAGGGTTTCAATTTTCAAAAATAAACTCATCCTGTAGTAGACCAGGGGGAAAAATTAAAAAATTAGGCCAAAAAAAAACGTTTTTTTCCCGACAACCGAAGGGGGGTTTTCGACATTTACTCGAGATGCCCTCATTGGGCAAAATTCCATATGGGGGAGCTGGTCGAACTAAAATCTCGGATGCATAAATATCCCAAATTGATATTTCTTTCAAAAAAATACAAAGTTTATAAAATAATTTAAAAAACGTAAAAATTACTCTCCGAATATATTTGAGGGCGCGACTGACTCATCCGGGGGTGAATTTTCCCAATATTGGCCCCAAAATTTCCCCCGTGGAAGGACGCGAGAATCCAAACCAAAGTTCTTCCCGGGGTTTTACCGCGCTGATTTTGAATTATTTAAACCACCTACGATGCCCGTAGGTTTCCGGGGTGAATTTTGGCCAAAATCACCACTTATAATAGGTCCAATAATCCGGTCAGAGTTATTCTCGGGGTTTTCAATGATTCCAAATCGACCTCGAAAACCCCGTTGCCCGGGGTTCCCGGGGGAATTTTGAACAAACTCACCCCCTTTAAGATAGGTCGGAAAACCGGGTCAAAGGACTTCTTGGGGTGTTTGGGAGGGCTGATTTAATCCCGAAACAACCCCATGACAGACGAGGGGACTGTGCAGAGGGGTTTTTTTTGGGAAAACTGCGAAT
>JAHBCN010015455.1:0-20965 GCA_019359885.1 Listronotus oregonensis
GTTTAAAAAATGTCACGAATCAAATCAAGACTTTGAATTGTACCTACTGAACTATAGAAACACACCTGTGCAGGTTTAAATTTTCTCCATCTAGCTTCTAATGAGCAGAGCTCTTAGGTCTAAACTTCCAATTCCAACAGAAAAATTAAAATCTGAATTAGTTCCTACTTCGATTTTGAAGATATAAAAAATTCTCAAATAAAACAAGTTGAGCACTATAACAAAAAATCTAGCAAAGAAATTAATTTTTCGAGGGAGAAAAGTGTGGGCACAAAATATTTTAAATAAAATTTGGGAACCAGCAGTTATTTTTAAAAAAATTGTGCTCCTAGATCATATTTAATTAAAAATGAGAATGTAAGATTTTGCGTAGGAATTCAGTTTTTCTAAGAAAACGAGTTAGTTAAAAAGGGGGATGTTGAGTATTTTATAATTATGTATGTTACTACGTTCTTGTTTACCAGCCTGGCACCTTTACCTGTTGTCATTGTCATTGTCATTCTAATAATTTTAAAATATAAAGTTATTTTAAAAACTATTTTATTATTTAATAATTAAACAAGTTTTACAAAAAAAAACGGTATTTGTTTGTGTATTAATTTTAGAATGTTACTGTTGCTTTGTAATTATTGGATTTCTAAAAAGTTTTTGTTATTTTTGCATAACTCTGATTTGAAACATAAGGATTTTTGACTTTAAGAATAAAAGATATTAATAAGTTTTTGTTGGGTTTGTGTATTTATATTAATAAATAAAGATAAATGTGTAGCATCAATATCTGTTAATTTAAATTATACATGATTAAATATGTTTGATGCTGAAGTAATTTCAGGAAAAATCAATTAACACACCACCAAAGAGTATAACGGGATAAGCATGGGCCAGATGCCCCTCGGGAAAGTTAGGTTGATATTTTTACTATAAAATCACCTTCTTAAAAGAAACATTTCTCTTAGTTATCACACCTCTGCACGCGTAAGTTTTTTAAATAAAATAAATAATTTATTTTCGATTTTTTTTTATAACAAAATTTTTTGCTCTTTTTTGCAAATGTTAAATATGTCAAATAAGCATTAAATAACACACTTTCGAGTCTTTGCAGTGGCAGACTTGCCACCGAACCGTATAGTCCACAGAACAGGCCCCCCCTGGCAAGTTGATTACCACATACTTTATAATTCGTGAGTAACTTCGTTTCGACGAGTCTACCACACTTTTCCTTTGCGACTTTTCTCGATTCCTGCGCTTTTCCGCTCAAAAAAGCCCTATATTATGGCGATTTCCCAAGGTTTTTAAAAAGTCACCACCACAACTTTTTTTTAGCTTAAGTTACTGGAAATTTTGTTAAAAATGTGAATTTAAACTTATCCGACAAAAATTTGTCCGACTTTTTCATGTCTACCGCTCGAAACATGCCCAAATGACAGGGTATTAAAAACTGATCACCACATAGGTAATTTTTGGTAAAATTAATTGTAAATGATTTATAAAATAATATCCTATGGTTGTCCGACAAATTTCAAGCCGCATTTTTTCAGTCCGACAGCTAGAAATTGGAATTTTGACTGGGTATAAAAAATCGTTTACCACATGTCGGACAAAAATAACACACGAAAGAAAAGTATTTTTTAAAGAAAAAAAATATATTGTCCGACAAAAATATATCCGCAAATCGTTGGTGCGACAAAAAAAAAATTCGTATAACTTTTGTACATATATATAATATCCGCTGCTTTACGTACTGATTTATAGTTATCTCTACATATTAAAACTAATTCGACCTTCTAAGCTAACAATAACTCTCTTGGAGGATGCATTTGAAATCAAATAAACTTAATAAGCGAAGAACAATTATTCAAGAAAGAAAAATTATTGTCACCAAATCGACATAATGTTTACTTTTAACCCTCATTTGTTTTTTTTGTCATGAGTATCCGCGATAATTTTAGTAGGTTTTTTAATGATGTCTTTTAATTTGTACAGTTTTTTTTTAAAAATATATAAAATAAAATTTTTTTCAGTTTAAAAAGAGCGTTTTTTAATATCATTTTATCATTACTAATGTTTTACCTTTTAAAAAATATTTTTTGTAAAATTTTAAAGTTGTGTTTAATAACGTTGCAACACACCTGAAGTTTGTGATTACTTAAAAAATTAAAAATCTTTGTTAATGTTACAAATATGCTTGAATTTAAAGATAATTATGCGAAATTAATTTGATTTAAAATAAATTATGAGAGTGTTTAAGGTAAATAAAAAAAAATAGAAAAATTTTAGTTTTTATTATTTTGAAGGTAAAGGCGGACACTAAATTGTAGGACAGGGGTATCACTATTTTCTACAATAAATTTAAAAGAAAAAAAAGTGTAAATTAGGTTTGTGGTCAACGATTTTTTATACCCCGTCAAAATTCCAATTTCCAGCTGTCGGACTGAAAAAATGCGGCTTGAAATTTGTCGGACAAACATAATATGGTATTTTATAAATTATTTACAATTAATTTTACCAAAAATTACCTATGTGGTGATCGGTTTTCAATACCTTGTCATTTGGGCATGTTTCAAGCACATGAAAAAGACGGACAAATTTTTGTCGGACCAGTTTAAATTCACATTTTCAACAAAATTTGCAGTAACTTTAGCTAAAAAAAAAGTTGTGGTTGTGACTTTTTAGAACCTTGGGAAATCGCCATAATATAGGGCTTTTTCGAGCGGAAAAGCGGAGGAATCGAGAAAAGTCGCAGAGGAAAAGTGTGGTAGACTCGTCGAAACGAAGTTCCTCACGAATTATAAAGTATGTGGTAATCAACTTGCCAGGGGGGCCTGTACTGTGGACTAGTAGATAAGTTTTTTAAATTTTTTGGGTTTTTTTAAGTTTTTTTTTAAATTTTCATTAATTCATTTAGTATTTTCATATCCCAACAAGGAGTGTTGTGGTAACATTTTCCAGGAATGTTATCAATCTTTTCGTTTTTATGTTTTAACAAGGCTGTCTGGTTGTCATACTATTCTCCATTTACTTTAAGTAATTTATTTAAAAATGTAGCTCTGCTCTAACACTACATTACTCCATGCATACTTCGTAATTTCCTTTTCCCGTTTTCGCTACTAATTAACTAAACACGCCTGTGTAACTAGATACGTGCACTAGGTTACCACAGTCGTGCAAACACCGGTTGATATATTATCACTTCTACACCTGCAAATTTTAAACCTTGAAACTATATTATGATATATTTCCATTTTCCATGAAGATGTGGCTGGGTGTTTCCTTTCCAGTTAACACACACATTAACAAGCTTTATTATTTAATACTAAATATTTTATTAAAGATTGTTACAGGCAAGGACGTAGAACATGGATGCCAAATTTGAAGTACCATTTTTATTTGGGTATGTTCTTGTTAGAATTACTTGCCTTAAAATTGTTCTGATTAAAACAAAGAAAACAAAAAATAATTTTTAAAAGATATTTAGGTTCAAAATAATTATCCCTTGACTTTATAAACAAATGCTTTTTAAAATTTGAACATCCACCATTAGAATCCCTTATTATCCCTGATGAATATAGGCGATAGAATATTTTCAAAAACGTTAGGAATTTTTTTTCGCAAGAACAAGGAATAAACAGATAAAAAATAAATTATTGTATAATTAGCTTCAAATGTTAAAATATAGGATAGAATATTTAATAAAGTGTTTTTTTGTAAAAGACAGTTCACTTCTAATGGTAATACATTTTTTGTTATAATAGGTACAAGGAAGTTTAAAGGTGTATGGAAGCCCAATACTGTAGAACAAAATTGTCCAGGCTGCAGGGAGGGGAATCGGGGATTGGACCTGCGGAGTTTGCGCAATGAATAGTAGGTCAGAGCCGGACTTCCATAATTCTTTGTTACTATCTATAAAGTTGACATCATCAAATGTCAAATTTAAGCATTCACTTTTTTTTTTATTTTTTACACAAAATTATTGGTTATGAAACGAAAGTACCATAGAATATTTAAAATTATTGTGTAATATTGGATTTTATATCATCTGATATAATATGGAAAGAATAGATGGCGCCACTTTACAGCCTTCTATTTAAATGATCGATATTTTTGGGAGTTTGATGTATTATTATTTATTCGGTTACCTAACGTTACGTCTCATAAGAAGCACCTAATTTAAATATAAGAAATACTTATCTAAAGTAAAAATGCCGGGTTTGTTACCTTTATATTTACAAGATAAAACCATACAACCTCTAGTCATTTTGTTACGATATTATAAGTAACAAACAATAAACACAAATTTAAAGTCACAATTTAATAAACACTAATCACTAAAATAAGAAGGTTTTTATCAATCCAAAAAAACTTCTGCAACCACAAAATATAATCACACAAAGCAAAACAATCGAAACTAATACGGCTCCCATAAAAGTATAATGTTTGCCTTAACTACACACTGATTTATCAGTGTGTAAGTAGGCAAACATTAAATTATTTCGTGGAATTTCGTTATTGCGCAAAATCGGCGGGGCCAACTCTGACAGTTATTTTCATCTGGGCTGGACATTTTTTAATCGAATGGGCCATAGCATTGGGCTTCCATACACCTTTAAACTTCCTTGAATAGGTATTATTAAAATAATTAGAAATAATGTAACTGATCTCCGATTATCTGATACTAAAGGTTTTCAATACATATTAGGTTCATTCGGGTTTAAGGTTTAGTTTTAAAAAATAAAGGAAGGAATTAAACTTTCTATTGGCGAGACTGTTCAATCAACATTATACTTAAAAATAAAATTCTATTAACAAGTTAATATTTAACATATATCTGATCTATGTCGTCATACTTCTAATAATCACAGTGACTTTCATAATATCACTTCTTAAACAAAATTAAAAACCAATCAATTTTAATACTAAAAAGGCAAAAGCAGTTTTTTAAATCTCAGATATCTAAACATAAAGAACACAAAAATGGATATGCAGTTACTTCTTGACAATCCCCATGAGTCCTTTTTAAATAGCTTTGACATTTACCCATTTTTTTCTTGTGTCTTCTGCCATATAATTCATCATCACGCTTCCATCTGTAAGATCAGGCAAGTCTTTATCCTCAGAATAAGAACTATCTGGCTTTTTAACCTGATATTTTTTTGTCAGTAGTTTTTTAATTGTCTTTTTAAAACATTTCTTATGACCATTTCTTTACTTTTCTTTTGCTTATTTTTATTTAAAGCGAGTTTTTATATTGACAACCAGTAATTATGGTTGCTGCTCCAGTCCGGGTTTTCTTGGACGAATCGTAACTAGGCACTGGCCCAAGTGCAAAAAGTAAGGGACTGACTGAAAAGCAGAATCCGAGCTTTCTAAAAGCTGTTAAACTGGGATTCCATAGTTTTTTGCTTTATCAGCCTCAAAATGTTTAAAAAGTCTTACTAGAAAAAAACAACGTAACTTTATACGTTTAAAAATTAATCTGATTGGGTTCAACGGTATTACGTACCAACTACCCAACTCCATTATGTCGAAGTACCCAAAAATTTAGTAACTATACGTTTGGCAGCTTTTAGATAACTGTAACTTTTACGTTTTAGTACGGGATTTGAATTAGAGTTAACCTTTACCTGCTAACCGGATAGAGTTGCCGCGAGACGAGACGAGACGAGATAAAGCCTTGTCTCGTCTCGTCTCGAAATTTCGAGATAATATATTTCGAGACGGACAAGAGTACGAGACGAGACAAACGTTTGTCTCGTCTCGTTTTGTCTCGTTTGTCTCGAGTTGTTTTGGTTTATTTCAATTAAATTAATTTCAATATACAGTGCATTAGTAATGTATAGGATAATTTAAATAAAAATTAGATAAGAAGGTTAATAAAAATGCTTGGATCCGTCGATTTTTTTTTGGTACATGTTACACATTTTTAAACTAATTTTTATGTCTGCACAGTGCACAAGGTGGTGATAAAAAGACATATTTTTTAAATGGAACACACATATTTTATCATTACATTATTAATTCCAATGTTTAATTATAGAAATGTTCATTTTCAATTTTTTTTACCAATTTTTAACTTTTTCCGTAATAATTAAGTATCCTAAATGGCAATATTCTTATACCTACGTAACTTTCTGGGTATAGAATATGGAGTAGGACTAGGAATTTCTAGAATTAAATAAATAGAATCCAAAACTGTAAAAATATGAGTAGGTATAGGTATTCTATTTTAAATTTTAAAAAAATTACTTTTATAGCAGCCTAATACTTTATGGACGTGCCCTGTCTAATTCAAAATATCGTTTAAATTTAACATACTATTTAACCATATACCTAATACTGACATAAGCACATTATCTACACATCTTATTTTCAAGGCATTAAATTACTTACTCCTCACCATCGTTGACTCACCCTGTACACAATATACCTACAAACTAATTGCAAAATCTGCTGCAAACTGGTATGTATTTTAAGAAGGATGCATTGTGTTTAGTTTAAATTAAAATTTTTTAATAACATAATAGCGGCAAATCCTCAACTAACAGAAAACATTCAAAAACAACCCTCTGCATAGGCATCAAAAAGTGCCGCCCGCCTGTATACTTTGCCGACACACCGTTTATTCGGGATCGGCAATAGTGTTTGATGTTTTTTACTATTTAAAGATCTATAAAGCGGTTGCCTTTTTAAAATGTTTTGACATTTTTCATTAGTTCATTCTTGTATTTGAAGCTTGTAAGAAGTAAGAAGGTGAATTAATATTTTTAAAAAATTAAACACCCTGTATTAATGCTTATATCTTTTTAAAACACGCCTTGTAAAGAAAAGTTGACGTGATTGAGCTTTTCTTTAAATTGTGTAGTTTTCTCAAAAAATTGGTGATTTCAGACTTTACGGACACCCATAATATGCAACTAAAAATAAAATAATGAACCTAATAATTTGTTTTTTTATTTAAAATAAAAATATAGAACATGTAAGTGACATAAAAATGACCACAAAATAGAAAAAAATCTAAAAGATGATGGAACATGAGTCATAAACTCCATTACAAAACACAGGTAAAATGTTTTCTAGAATTTTTTTTATAATTATACAGGGTGTTTGAGCAATAGTTTTAAAATCTTTAACAGCAGTTAGATCTTGCAAAAAAAGTCTCTATAAACATAAGTTCGGATATGCATCGTTTCGAAATTGGAAATACGCAGGTCCTAAATTTAAAAAAAGAAGCTTGTACATAATTTTTTAAAACAATTATTTTGATAAAACAACTTAAAATACAACTTTTTCGTTATTTCAGTTTTTTTCGAAAGACAAAGTAAAACTCCTACTTTTCAAAAGGGTATAAAAAAGGAATCGGTTTTAATTTTTTTCTTGAAAGCAAAGCAAAATTTAAAAAATTAAGAGACAAAATAGTTGTATTTTAAGTTGTTTTATCGGGGTAATACCACGAGTGCTTAAAATTACGATAATTTTTCACGATAGCGTGTTTTCTAATAATTTTACGAGTCCGAGGGACGAGTGAAATTTTAAAAGAAAACACGCATGAGTAAAAATATCTGGTTAATTTTAAAGTTCGAGCGGTATTTAGGGAGAATATTTTACGAATCAAAAACGTATATAAAGTTTATTAACTTAAAATTAAATATTAATTTAACAAACCGTCATTATTATTTAAAATTTCGTATTATCAATTTGACAGTAAGTGGAAAAACCACATTGCCTAGACGAAGAGGAATTTCCGCTTCAATTTTTCTATAATACCACTTCTCTTGTGGGAAAATATGTACATGAGTGAAATATTCAAAATAATTAAAAAATAATAAAACCACAGGGTGATATAGTTTTTAAAGCAATTAATTTTAGTTTCTTTTTTTTAACACCCTGTATTTCTGAAACGATGCATTTTTTGACCTATGTTTATAGAAACTTATTTTTGCAAGATCCAACTGCTGTCGAAGTTTGTAACACTAAATCTTAAACAATCTGTATAATTCTTAAGAATTAAAAATATATTGTTGGAGATTTATTACAGTTAGTTTACTTAAGTTTTAAGTCATTAAAATTTTTCGAGATGTCTCGTCTCGGTCTCGTCTCGTCTTGAAATTCGAGACAAAATGCTCTCGAGACGAGACAAAATGGCTTGAGACGAGACGAGACGAGACGTCTCGTATCTCGTGTCTCGCGGCAACCCTATAACCGGATAAAAAAAATTAAGAAAACATTTTTTGTGGTATCTTGGTACTGTCATGTAAAATAAACAAATAAAAATTGACGGTAATTATTTAGAAGTGGGGCTCCAGACAGAATTTGGTCAGCCCCTAGAGACTATTTTACCAGAAAGGTTAATTAAAAAAACAAATTATAAACTATTATTAATTATGTGTGTTATTTTGCGAAAAAAAGATTATCCCATAACATCTTAAAATTAAAATTAAAGTTTTTTACTTTGTATTAATAAAGAAAACATATTTTTTGTATTGGTTTCCGTGGAGAAATATTTTTTATTTATTAAAATTAACCTATTTTAAATTTCTATCTTTCTTGTATTAATACACCCAAAAAGTGGCTTTTTGGGCACACCAGACTTTTTTAATCACTTCAAAGAGCGTCAAAAAGAACCAGGCCAAAATTTTTTAACCACTCAAAGAGCGTAGAACGATCCAATTTCGAGTATTAGGAAAAAAACAAAACATAACTTTTTTCAATCATTAAAAATGTCTTTTCCTATTATAAATTTACTTTGTAATATATAAATAAAAATGGTCGCAAGGGGAAATTTTTTTTTGACTGAGTTTTGTCTGGAGCTTCACTTTTAAACAATTACCAAATTTACCCTATAGAGGAAGTATTAAACCGGTTTTATTTTTTACCACGCTCTTATTAGCTTCACCTGTATGTATCTATGTATCTATATAATATCTATGTAAGGGAATTTTTCAACTTAATTTTCCTAAAAAATTTCAAGGGTCTGATTAAAAATTATTTCATAACTTTCTTTAATGTCGTGACTGGGATCATCAAAATAAAATAAATAAACAAAACTTGCTCAAAACGACAATACTTGGCGAATGCGCAAGGCCAAAATAGCACATGACGCTTTCTACAAGAATAGGCTGTTTGCCACCATTGAAAATAAGCTGTTAATTGTGGTCATCCTATCAGATAATATTATAAAGAAGCATATTTACTTATTAATATAAGTAAAATAGCATATTTATTGCAAAATATACGTATTAAATTTAAATATTTTGAAATTAATTCAGCAACTGAAACGCTCTGTGATTGGTTACAATTTGGTGACGTTACTTGCAAGTAAATAAATGTCACAGCTTGTGTTGTGTTTTCATGTGTTATCTCGATCTTTAACTATCTAAATAACTTCTTGACCATTTTATAAAAAACATATTTCAAGTAACATAATTATCCGTTTCGTACCTCAAAATGGACATACAGTTTGCAAGCGATAACAAAACTCTACCTGAGATAGATGCATTTATTATTGTGCGTTTTTTTTTAAATAACGCGACTACTTGCTGCAGAACTCAAAAATGTTAAAACAACGATTCTTAAAATATAAAGAAACAAATTTTTGCATGAATAATATTCAGGGACAAGGAGACGGATTTAGTTCTTTTAAACACAACATATTAAAACACTGAAAATTTAACTCGAATTAAAACTTTTAATTTTATCTCATCATTCATTTTTAAAAATAGCTTTATTGTTAAAATTTATTTTAAAACCAAAACTTATTTTTTTTTTGAAAAGAAGAATAAAAATGAAATTTTTTTGAAGGGGAAAAACGTTTAAAAAAACACCCTTAAAAAATTTAAAAAATTATTTTTCATTTTTTATTAAACGAATGAGCAGCTGTCCAAAATAACCTTGTTGTCGGTCTTGGAACTGTCATTTAATAAATGTTTATATTTAAATCGATGTTGCCTATATTAACAAAAAAAACCAAATTTTTAATAAATTTTTACATATTCAATTTCCGATTTTGGTTTTTAGATCTTTTTTGTTTACCCAAAAAAAAAACAAACGATCACTATACCAAACCCCCTCCTACAAACTGGCGTTGCGTTAATTCTAGTCCTTGAGTTCGTTGGTTAAAAAAAAATTATTTATTTACGTATTCATCATTCAGTATTTCTCAAAATCTTATTGTAGGTTATGTTTATGAAGTATAAGTAAGTAAATTCTTTGCGAAGCCCATTTTGTATTTCGTGTAATTTATTATATATAGTTTCCATCTGTAATTCAATAATAATACCGTTAACTATAAAAAGAGAAAGTACTAAGTTGCTAGGTATTTAACTTCTAGAACAAACAAAATAATTCTAATCCAAAAGTTAGGTGATACCTTAAAGTGTTTATAAGTTATCTAAAGGCAATATTTTGGTGAATTTAAATCGGTAGGTATTAAAAGCAGGATATTTGTATACTTACATTTCAGTGATCTTCACACAAAAAAACATTTAAATGCGATACAAAGCTGTTTGGATCTCTTCGAGCTAATTGTAAGCACTTTTTTCGCCTTTTAAGATTTGTTGGGACAGATATAAACAGTTTTTGTTGTGTTTTTAGAGAAGTATTGGTACATTGTGGTCCAACACACCATTTATATACCATTTTAGCCAATAAATTAAGAAATTATTAACAAAATTTATTGTAGTTGCACTCGTTGTTAACTTGTTTACTTGCATATGACGTCACGCGAAACATATGTCGACGCCATTACAGAGACAGCGTTTTTAGCGCGAATTTTATAATTTAAACTTTAAGGCCTCGTCCGCACAGCGAATATTCACCGCGTGATTTTTTTCTCGCAATTCTGTAACACATTCAATACAATAGGAGTAGCCGCACTGGCGGTATAAAATTCGCGCGAAAAAGAAATCCCCAAAAATCTGTGTTTTGATGCAAATTTCACGCGATGCGGTGCGGATTTATTTCCGCGCGAATGTTTTGTGCAGTATGAAGTAGTATGACTATGGCCGCACTGCGAAATAAATTGCGGGTTTCGCTCGTCAGTCGTGCACTGACAACGCTTCTGACAAGATGTCGCCCGCTTCGTCTCCCGCCCGATAGGCAGGCGCGCAGGAGCTACCAGAAGATGACAACATTGATATAGAGCAATTAATCGCACTGATGCACAGGAGACCTGCTTTAAGGGACAAATTTGACCCAAAATACAACGACAGAATATTGAAAGCGAGATTGTGGGAGGAAATATATCAACAGATATATTTTACTTGGGAACAATATAGTGTTGGTGAAAGAAAGCAAAAAGGTAAGTAAAGTAAAATAGTTTATTATTATAATAAGTTTACAAGTTGACAATAATTATTGTAGGTAAGTATTTCTTGTTGGTCTATGTGGGACGGGTGTCGAATAAAACCAGGATTTCTTCAGATATCTTCTGTATTGTCAAAAATTATTTTTGCACATTCATTTAGAACAGATCCGCCATTGTCTAGAACCATAGAGTAGATACAGTTTATTTTTTTTATTTCTGGTTTGTTCTTTTTTAATTAGCCCACACCTATGGTCTAATCTTACAGTTAAGTATATGATTATTTATATTTTATCATACTGCCACGAAATTGACCCTTTCGATGAATCAAAATATTCTGCAAGATGTTGTCTGTTTTCAATGCTGGATATTCTAGATCTCACTGGAGTAGGGCGTAAACTGTGCAACTTGGTTCCATACAGTTTGTCTTCAAACCTAATTCCATCATGTTTCCGTACGTAATTATGTAAAATGCAACAAGCTTTAATTATTTGGTCACAAGTTGTTAGTTTTACATCTAAAGCTCGATGTAAAATTCTCCATTTACTTGTAAGTATGCCAAATGTGCATTCTACAAATTTTCTTGCTAGTGTGAGTCTGTAGTTAAAAACTCTTTGAGTTATAGATAGGTTTCTTCTCGGGTATGGGCGCATTATGTGTTCTGAGAGAGCGAACGCTTCATCTCCAACAAAGACATAAGGCATTTTTCCCCGTTTTCGTCTTTTGGCAGGTGGCTTGGTGAAGGAAGCATTAACTGACCACCTTCAAGCTTCTTACCAAATGCAGAATTTTTGAAAACGGTAGAGTCACTGCTGCTACCGTAAGCTCCTATGTCAACACTGATGAAATAATAATTGGCATCAGCTACCGCCATCAAAACTAAGGAATGATATTGCTTATAATTATAAAATTCAGAACCCGCGCAGTTAGGCTTTTCGCACCTTATATGCTTTCCATCCACCGCTCCCAAGCAGTGTGGAAAATGGGCTCTTTTATAGAAAAGTTCAGCAGTTTGGCACCAAGTTGTTTCATCTGGTTCTGGCATATATAAAGGTTGTAAACATGACCATAGTTTCTCGCACGTCTCTTCTATAATTTCGCCAATTGTAGAGATGCCAATTAGATATTCGAAATATAGTGAATAGTAGCTATTTCCTGAAGCCAAGTACCTGCAACAATCATAAAAAAATATGTAACACCAAGAATATAAAATGTAAATAGATAAATCATACCTACAAGACAGTAAATTATTTAATAAAACAGTTTATGTTCATTTACAGGAGCTGATGTGCAAAAAAAATGGAAAAATCTTAAGGATACATACTTCAAGGAGATAGCAGCTGATAAAAAGGTGGTGTCGGGTCAAGCCAGAAAGAAAAAGAAAAGACCTTACATACACAAGGGAGCACTTTCATTTTTATCCACTCAAAAATCTCTGAGAGATGCGACAAATAATGTTACATACACAGAAAACAGTACAAGTAATGCCGAAGACCTTACTAATCAATCCGGCGAAGACACTGACTCAGAAGTTACACAAAATAAAAGACTGAAAGCGAGCATGCGTAAAAAGAGTAAAAATCTGAATAACAGCGATGATGAGTTATTGAAACTATTGCAAGAGAAAAAATATGATGAAGATGTTTCATTCTGTGAAATGCTCATCCCGATGTTAAAAAATCTATCAATAGACCAGAAACACTATGCCAAAATTGAAATCCTGAATGCACTTAACAGAGCAACAAAATATTCACCAGCTACACAAAATGTTATGCCACCTAGATTCCGTCAGTCATCATCATCGCATTCATCATATAATCCGAACACGCCATCACCCTATCCAAATACGCCATCACCCTATCCAAATACGCCATCACCCTACGCAATCCGTCAATCTCCTTCTCCTCAAATTTGCCAATTGCCACCATCTTTTGCTAAATCTCCGCCTGATCCGTCTCCTCAAACTCAGTACACACCATCTCGTAATCCATCTAACATTCCTCAATCTCAGCCTGATCCGTCTCCACAAAATGAGTTCACGCTATCTCGTAATCCATCTATCATTTCTCAATCTCCACTTGATCCGACTACACAAACTCAATTCACGCCATCTCGTAATCCATCTATCATTCCTCAATCTCCGCCTTATCCGTCTCAGCAAACTCAGTACACGCCATCCCGTAATTCTAATGTCATTCTTCAATTACAGCCTGATCCGTCTCCTCAAGACCAATACACGCTATCTCTCAGTTCAAATTTTACAAATACTTCATTTAATCATTCTTCGTACGTAGTAGAGGGGAGTGGTTCTGACATGAAAGATTATATTTTATTTAAATAGAAGTTAATTACTTTAATAAATGATTCTGTAAGATTAATCCTACTTTTTTATTTATCATTGTTATCTGAATTGTAGTCAATACTTCTACAATACATTCTACAAATATTTCTAAACATTTTATGAAAATCGATAATAAGGTGCACTTTGAAAAGACCACGTTGCTTTATTTTAATACGATCGATTTTCATGAAATGTTTAGATATACTTGTGGTGCATACCTCTACTTAAATACGGAACATCTTACCTTATAGTTATCGAAAGTCTCTCTTCAGCTGAAACTGCTTTTCTCCAATTTGTATCTTGATAGGTAATAGCTGGACCAACTAGTCGTAGTAAATTATCGAATGATGTTTTACTCATTCTATAATATCTGAAAAACTTTTTACTGTATTTTCGTAGCTCTTGATATTTTATGTAGAAAAATCCTTTCATTGGTCTCAAAGCCGTAAAGGGGTGAATCCAGTGTTCATGGCTTCTTTTGATACGTCTATTACGTCGCCGCCGTAGTATCAAGTAAATCAAAATTGTTCTGTTATCCATTTTAGACGTTCGTTTTGAACAGGGAACTGCATCGAACTGACAAATATCGTGCGGAATTTTATTCGCAGTGCGTAATGGGTGTAATTTTGATCACGGAATAAAAATCGCGAGAATAAAATTCGCGCGGTTAATATTCGCTGTGCGGACGAGGCCTAACATTGAGTTTTATTGAAAATACAGCAGATTTTCCATAAAATGTGTTGTGTTTGTAAAGTACCTACTAAAGAATAATTTAAAACGATTTTTCAAAATCAGTCAAATAGCATATTCAGGCTACTGGCAACAAAATAATTATTTTTGGAGAAAGTGTTTTTACTGACCTTCATGTTGGGTTATTTATGGAGTTTTCCTTTTTCGTACGAAATTTTGTAATGATTCGTTGACCACAATAGATTTATTGATAAATATAAGATAACAAAAGTCGAGGCCCTTGATTAAAATTACCTTTGATGTTTTGAGACCAAAAAATAAGAAAATAAATTAACATCTAAAAAAACCATAAAAACACGCTTTTATAGAAAACCGAACTAAAAAGTAAAAAATAATCAATTATAGTACAGTTTACTATATTTTCATAATAAATCCAATTTTGTGAACAGCTACTTATATCAAGCATCCCACCGTTTTTTACTATAAGTGATTATTTTCTACTTTTTAGTTCGGTTTAATATAAAGGCGTGTTTTTTCAGCTTTTTAAAATTTATTTGAATTAATTATACCCTTGATCAAAATTTCTTAAAAACCCAGTGGTGATACTTTTATTTACATATTTTATTTGAAAAAAATCATCCGGTTGGTGGATGGCTGAAGGTCGTCTCTAATTCGGAACTTAGACTATTTGTGATACCACCTTTATTGTGTTATTACGTCTAAATAATTCCGTCCAAAAGGGAGGTATTTTTATTAAATAAAATCCGAGCTACAGTCAAAGCAGCAAGGGTCGTTGTCAAAGAGACGTAACCCCCAACCCTGTATACATATCATATTATTATCACATGGGATAACGACCCGGTTACAAAAGTCATCATCATCATAAATTAAATTAAAGTGACATTTACATTTTATGTGCTTTTACCCTAAATAACAAATCAGATAGTGTGCAAAATTATAACTGACAAAAGGAAATAAAAGAAGCAATGACATGTATGTTTCCATTATTTTCATTATTATGTTATCAGGTTTGATCTTTTAGAATAATTTATGGCAGTCCATTATAGTTATATGTGACAAAAATAATAAATATTATGGAACCACGACGCATGTGTGGTATATCGTAATTTTTTAAAATTCTAATTATAATATACCATGTTACAACTTTAATTTAGCATAGACACATTTTTACTAAAATAGCCACATGCCTGGGAATTGTTTCACATAACTGAAACAAGTCTCTTAAATTTCTTGGAGAAGCCCAGATTAGTTCTCTTAATACGAGGATGGGAAGAAAAGTTTTCGGTCTAACCAAAGATAATACTACTACGGATAAGATGAACCATTCAATGCTATATTTTTGATACCCCTAATGGACTTTGGCTAACGCGAGCCGATGTCCATCGAGAGATTTTCGCGCTATCCTTGAACGAAAGTTAAACAGTGTTGCCGGCAGGCCTTTACTATTGGCGTGATGAAACGCGACTACAAAATACACAATTCGTTTAGCCGCCCGCTTTCGCTACTTCGTGTTCCAAATAAGGTACAAGCGACAGATATTGGCAATGTCGCACATGGTTTCGTACCTCGATTCGCTGGGGCAGGGGTTACCGACTTAATTTTATTCGCATTTACGGAAGCATTGATATCTCCGAACTGATTCAAAACGCCCCATTTAAATGAACCATCTATTCGTAGTAGTATCATCTTTGGTCTAACCCATAGAGGGCGGGAGTTGCAGTCCTATGACCTCATATTTAAATAGCCTCGTGCTTTGCTAGTTTATCTTCAAGGTTTAAAGAGAGCGCGTCAAGTGGATTATATTTTATAGTTGTTTAAAGTTAAAAATGTTACATTTGGTTAAGCACAGAAAAAAATTAAATACGTGCAGTTATCAAATATTTTTATATTAAAGGTTCACCTCCTACAGAAATTAAAGCAGAGTTAGATGCTATTTTAGGTAAGTCAGCGCTTTCATTTTCCACCGATAAAACTTGGGTTGCAGACTTTAAACGTGGACGCACGAGCACTAAAGGTGTTCCCTCAAAAACAGCAACTTTTAAAGAAGTTGTGCAGAAAGTTAATAAAATCGTTTTGAATGATTGCCGGCTAAAATTGGATAAGGTAGCTGAGGCTGTTGGCATATTAAAAGAGCAAACTTACCATATTTTGACTGAAATTTCAGAGATAAGAAAAGTATCTGCTAGATTGATGCCGCGATTATTTACTCTAGAGCAAAAACTCATTCGTATGACCATCTCAGAAAATTGTTTGACACAGTTTAAGCTTTTCACAACTGAATTTCTTCGTTGTTTTGTTACTGTTAATGAAACTTGAATCTATCACTATAAGCCGAAGATAAAACAACAATCAAGACAGTGGACAGCGAAAGGCGAACCAATTCCGAAAAACGCAAAAGTAATTCCATCGGCAGGTTATGGCAACAGTTTTTTGGAATGCCAAAGGCATTACTTTCAAAGACTATCTTAATAAAGAAAAAACTTACTTGACCAATTGAACCAGTTGAATTCACGAGTAACATCCCAGTTTAGCAAGAAAGAAAATTCTGTTCCACCAGGAGAATGCACCTTGCCACAAATCGCTTATTATCATGGCAAAAATGTATGAGTAAGGCTTTGAGCTGGGTTCTTAAGCACCTTATTTACCAGATTTGGCTCGATCGGAGTTCCATTTGTTTCCGAATAAAAAAATCTTGCTGGTAAAAAATTTGCCTTGAATTTAGACGTGATTGCTGTCACAAACGCCTTTTTTGAAGAACTGGAGGCGGTGGGCAAGCAAAGCAATCTTTCTTGGAAAAGTGGCATTGTTAATAGGGCAAACGGGATCAAAAATGCTAAATGTTGTAGAAGACGCCATTCCCCAGACATGGAAAGATAATTCTGAGAAGGGTCCAATTTGGGATACAAGAAGTATACAGGGTGGCCCACCACATTCGCCTCGGTTTTTCTACGAGAAATGAAAAAGTTGAAAAAAACTTTTTAGCACAGTCATATGTTGGTTGGGAGCATATTTTGAATATACAGGGTGACCCAAAAAGAAGTACATATCAAAGTTATATTTTTCTTATGGAACACCCCATATTTTTTTTAGATACTATAGACCAAATAAAGGTAAGTTATTGTTATAATTCCTATACCTAAAACTGACGTTTCTAGAAATTTAGAAAATTAAAAAATACAGACCATATTTTAAAATTGTTTACACCCTGTAACATATAAGGAGCAGCTTGTAATTGAATTTACTGCTTAGCTTAAGGGTTTAAGTTTATTATTAAAAAAAAGTTTTACCTCAATATTATACAATTGGAAAAAAAAAATTGCCGCAAAGTTTGGACATACATTTTATTAAATAACTTCCTAAAGTTAAATGGAACACCCTATATTTAGTGGCCTATTTTGACGCAGAACTAGTTTCCCCTTTTAAAAACCCTATATTAGGGTTTCCTATACCTATCTCTTTTACTTTTATGCAAAGACTTTTTATATTTGTCTTATAAATAATTTCTTTATCTTAAAAATGGAAACCCTGTACTGTAATTAAAAAACTTTTTATTAAGGGCCACGTAGATTCTTTAAAAGCACAAGTTTAAATTTTTAAAAATAAGATGTATCTAAAGCAAAATGCAGGCAAAAGTAAAAACTTAAATTTTATTCCCATTTCTAAAATATTAAAGCATTCTTTAAAATAAGAATCAAAATATAGAAAAAGGTACACCTATCTAAATTATTGTTGAACGAAATATGTTAAAATGCCCTTGTTTCTTAGCAAATGTATTGGACTTTATGGTAAATTAAATCCCAAAATAATATTATAATGGGGTCAATAAAAACATACATTTCAATATGACTATCACCAAAGGTACGATTATATTTATATTTTTTCAATAATAGTAGGCTTTTGACCTAGATTACGTTAATTATTTTAAACAAAAATATTTGACAGTGACACTTGCTAATCAAACGATTATCTTTGATTAAGCTACGAGTGGTTTAAAATTATAATCGTTTTGAATGATTGTTACATTTTAATTAGTTAAAATAAGGAAGATGAAATGATTTTGGTAATCGGTGAGTGTCAAGAAATATGTTTATTTGCATCAAAAGTATATACCCAAAGGTATTCTAACAGGCGTCATCGTATACAGTACAGAGTGTTCCATTTTTAAGAAATTATTTATAAGTCAAATATAAAAACGTCTTTTGCATAAAAAGCAAAAGAGATAGGTATAGGAAACCCCAATATAGTTTTAAAGGGAATCTAGTTCTGCGTCAAAATAGGCCACTAAATATAGGGTTTCATTTACTTTAGGAAGTTATTTAATAAAATGTATGTCCAAACTTTGAGGCAATTTTTTTCACCATTTGTATAATATTGAGGTAAAACTTATGTAATAGTTAACTTAAACCCTTAAGCTAAGCCGTAAATTTAATTACGAGCAGCTCCTTAGATGTTACGGGTGTAAAAAATTTTTTAAAATATGGTCTGTTTTTTTTAATTTCTCTAAATTTCTCGAAACGGTCAGTTTTAGGTATAGGAATTATAACAATAATCACTTTATTTGGTCTATAGTATCTAAAAAATAAAAAAATATGGGGTGTTCCATAAGAAAAAATAAACTTTGGTATGTACTTTTTTTTGGGTACTCTGTATATTTGAAAATAATTTTAAAATATGTTCCCACAGACCAACATATGACTGTGCTAAAAGTTTTTTCCAATTCTTTTCATTTCTCGTAGAAAAACCGAGGCGAATGTGGTGGGCCACCCTGTATAGATTAGAGAAGAAGGCTCGAAGAAGGAATTCGAGCTTTCTTAAAGCTGCTGTGGCTATGGCTATAATATGATTGTTTTTACTGCTTCCGCTCTAAGAAATTGGCTTATATTATTCCTTTTCTAGCCGCTTTTAATAAAGTAACATAAAGGGTCACTTTCATGCATCCTTTCACAGTCCAACTCGACAGGCCCTGAACTTTATTTTTGTTCGTTCTTCCCATATCCTTAGAATAGCCCCTATATAGATCTTTTTTTTTATTAAATCTTCAAGTTTTATGTTGCGTGTTAATAAACTGCCTTTTACTTCACTTAAGACACACACGGTATATTAGTGCTTAGACAAAGAGTTTTCATGAACTACTAAAAGATAAAATCATGTTTAAAAATATAACAGTCACTGGCGTAGGTAAGGGGAGGTGGGGAAATGGGTAATTTCTCCCTTCAGGAAAAGGTTAAAATATTTATCGAATAATAATTATCTGCAAATCTTAAAACAAACTAAACATTAAAAGGATTTGAAAAAAATTTTATTTCTCTGTATATTATCTCTTGAATTAAAAAGTTTATCTTGTGTAATGTTTTTTTATTATTTTAAAATTGCATGGCCGGGTTTTTTGATATATTCTTCGTCAAAACCCCCCAAAAATTTTAAAAAAAATTTTGGCGGCGAAAAGATCTGCAAAATATACGAGATCTGATACAGATTTTTTACACTGGAAAAAATGTATTAAAAAATTGAAAATTAAAATTTAATTATATTTTTTTTTTTTTTAAAATTTTAAAAAAAATATACTTCCTACATATGTTCTTTTTTTTTGTGGATTTAAGTTTTAAAACAGTTTTGTTAATCCCTGGCAATAAAGTTTTAAATAATTTGGTCCTGAAAACCCCCTTCCCCCAAAGATATATATTTTTTTTAGAACTTTAACTACCATGTGTATCATATATGGACACAAACAATTTTAGTTTTTTGCCATCTGTATACATATTGGACATAAATTTTATAAGCAACTAGATCTTGGCCCTGTGTACCTTGCTTAGTCACGTCTGCCTTGTATTTATTATTATTTATACTTGGTGAAAAAAATAAAATTATTCACGTCACTGATAGCAGTGCAATCAATTAAACACCCACATCATATTGACCCTAATATAAAAAAGGTATGAAGCGGTCTAACCCCTCCTACCAATATTTCTCCCAACCCTAATCCCCTTTGGTTAACGGCAACAAGTGCGGTCTAAACGGACCCCGGAGCAATTAAATCTTCCTGTTAAATATTTTATAATAGTTGCTTTTCCCTCAAAATTAGAATTATTAACCTGAAAACACTTATCTAAAAAGGTTTTTAGGAAAAACTTTTTCAGGGTTTAAAAAAAGATTAAAAAACTATTTTTTGGTTTTAAAACAAAGGGAAAAATTCTAAAAAAAGATTAAAAAAAAACGTTAAAAAAATAAATATTTTATACTTTATAAAAACAAAGATATAAAGACTTGAATGAGTTAAGGTTTTTTTTTTTATTTATTTTAAAAAATAAAAAAATTATTTATGAAATCCTTTTAATTAATCAATTAAACAATCAAAACTTATAATCCTTTTTTAAAAGCGTTTGGGATATTATTGGAATGGTTATTTAATATTTTTTAAAAAAAAAAAAAAGTATTGAAAAAAGGAAAAATATTTCTGGGCTTATATACAGAAATTAAAGAAAAAACCATAAACTCTATGACAATTTTATTTAAAACAGGAAAATAATTAATTTTAAATTTTAATTACGACATTTATACAAACAAAAAAGTTGCAAATAAAATTTTTAAAGTCAGGAAAAAAAACTAAAAAATTTAAT
>JAHBCN010015456.1:0-20991 GCA_019359885.1 Listronotus oregonensis
TTAAACCATTAAACATCATAAATGCCTTAAAATCCGTTCGAAAAAGATGTCAAGAGTTTTTTAAAAAACAACAGAGGTGCTTTCGAACATTTCGATGATTTCCGCTATTTTTCCCTTTATATGAATATTTTGTTTTTTTACTATTTGTATATTAAATTATATTGCCTAATGTCTTTTTAGCTACCATTTTAATATAGTTTTGTTTCTAGGATATTAGCTTACTATGGCTTAAAGAAATAAAGTTTAAATAAGTTACATAAAAAACAAATTTTATTTATGAAAGTTTTTGCAATTCAATTTTGTAAGGTTTATTATATATATTAGGCATTGATTAAAAACTTAATTTTTTTTAGAAAAACTTAGATTTAAGCTACTTGTAACTTAAGAATAATTGGGTATAACAATAAGATTTCCTCTATAGGTGGTGGATATTTTAGTGGTTATTAAAATAAAGTTATAAAAATGCTTAACCAGTTTTATTTATATCTTATACCTTAGCTAAGATTGTATTGTGGCTTACTATGCAGAACTAAAGTTTAAATTTTAAAAGTTTAATGTATGGACTCAAAATGTAAAAAATATTATTAAGTAATATATATTTTTAAAAAGCACTCATCCGACGCAATTTAATGATTTAAAAACATAGGAAAAGTTCCATAACAAAAATCATATGTTTAATTTATATCTCCGAAAAAACCTTACTACACCAGTGGATTCTACGTTAAAATGGAAACTAAAATCTATTTTTATTCTTATTGTAAGCTACAAGATAACTGATTACGAGGAGACCCAAAAATGAAAGAAAAAAAAATTGACCTCTATGTCAAAAACAAAGAGAGCCAAACCTTTAAGGGTCATCTATCATTTTATCGGAACGTAGCAATATTTTGAGAAAACGGAAAGTTTCTATTCCAAATAATAACCGAGCAATTACTACAAAATCTGGACATCCTATGCAGAACCATCAGCGAATGTTGAATTAGGACACCAAAAATCTTGCATAGTTTAATGCTCCCAAAACATATTTACGAAGATTCGTAGTTAAAAGTGATCGCAAAGTTAGCCTATTTTCTTATTTTTGCCAGAGACCTTAAAAAATCCTAAAAATAATCTGCATATTTTAAATTATTGGTATATAAAAATCAAGATGAGCATTTGTTTTGGTTTTTCGAAAAATATCGAAAATCACTCCTAATTAGGGGTTGATGTGATGACGCAAAACTAAAATATACAGGGTCCTGCAGCTCACCTCCTGTCTTATGTAGCTCATTTATTATTCACTGTAAAATTTTCATATTCTGCAGACGTTACCTTTAACCCACGGTGCATTTCAGGAAAATAATTTTGGTTATACAGGGTGTCACAAAAAAATGTGACGTCACGATGGTGCATTTTTTTAAATGGAATGCTCTGTATTTTTTTGTATATTTAGGTACCCTTGTGGTCATTTATATTTCTCTAAAATTTTGTCAACATCTGTTTAGTAAATTCAGAGAAAAAATAATATATAAAAAAACTGTTTTGCACCATTGAATTTAAAAATGAATAAAAATACCAATAGTGCTTGATAAATAGAACTAAACAAGGAACTTATTAAGTAAGGTAATATCAGTCGCTTAGGTCATAATTGGTTAATTCGAACTGTACAGGGTGTCCAAAATTTAGTGTCAAACTCTTCAAATTTGAAAGCACCTTATTTTTCTTATTTTAAATCTGAGCCCTGTATATTTTTAGGTCGTTAGATGAAGAATTAAAAAACAAACATTTTTCTAATTATAACCCTATCGAAATTTCTAACACATTAAAAGTTATTCGTTGAAAACTCATTTTGGCATCTATTTTAATAGTAATACCACTGAATAAAAATAATAGGTGGCTATGAAAAACAATTTATTTTATTGGAGTTTATTTAACTTACAGAATCTTATTTTGACGTATTATAAAAATTCGAGTAAATTATTATTATTTATTAATTAAATTAAATTAATTTAAGAAAAACTTTTAAATGTTAAATAAACGTAATTTTTAATTTTGGCTAACTTTTATGTAACTTTAACCAATTTCTAGGTAATATTTAACGTTATTAGGAAACTCTAATGTCAATAAATTGTTTTTCGTAGCCACCTACCATTTTTATCCAGTGATATTACTATCGAAATAGATGCCAAAATGAGTTTTCAACGAATAACTTTTAATGTGTTAGGAATTTCGATAGGGTTAAAATTGGAAAAATGTTTGTTTTTCAATTTTGCATCTAACGACCTAAAAATATACAGGGGCTCATATTTAAAATAAGAAAAATAAAGTGCTTTTAAATTTGAAGAGTTTGACACTAAATTTTGGACACCCTGGACAGTTAGAATTAACCAAACATGACCTAAGCGACTGATATTACGTTACTTAATAAGTTCCTTGTTTAGTTTTATTAATCAAGCACTATTGGTATTTTTATTCATTTTTAAATTCAATGGTGCAAAACAGTTTTTTTTATATTTTTTTTTTCTCTGAAATTACTAAACAGATGTTAACAATATTTCAGAGAAATATAAATGACCACAAGAGGTACCTAAATAAAGAAAAAAATACAGAGCATTCCATTTAAAAAAATGCACCATAGTGACGTCACACTTTCTTGTGACACCTTGTATAACCAAAATTATTTTTCTGAAATGCACTGTGTATTAAAGGTAACGTCTGCAAAATATGAAAATTTTACAGTAAATAATAAATGAGCTACATAAGACGGGAGGTGAGCTGCAGGACCCTGTATAAACATTATCATTAAAAAAAAAAACGATTCTTATTGTATTTTAACAAAAAATAAAATCTGACAAATAAAAAATAATTTATTTTTATAATAATAGGGTTAGATCATCCCCTAAATATAAAAATTATCAAAAATTACCTGAAAAATTTAAATCGTGTACTTTTCACCAGTATTTTAAGATCTATAAGAAAGCCACCCCTGTGACGAATGGGTTTACTACCCCCGAACGTGATTACTGATAACATACGAAAATATTATAGCGATATAAAAAAACTGTACAATATTTTATATTAGTTCTTACTTTTTGGATCAGAAAAATTGACTTGCTCCAATTATTTAATTTTTTTTTAAATAAAAATGAACCCTTATAGGTGGTGAAGTCATCCCCGAAAAATAAAAAAAAAATAAAAATTATTTGAAAAATCAAGGAAAAACCACTAAGGTGTTGTCAATTATTAAAAATTCAAATTGTGTACTTTTTACCAGTATCTATATAAAAAAACACCCCTGTAACGAGAGGTAACTACCCCCGAACGTGATAACATACGAAAATATAAAAGCGATAGTTTTTTTGTTCTTTGATCAGAAAGATTACGCTTACTTGTCCTACTTATTAAAAACTTTTTTTTTTAACAAAAATCAATCTTCATAGGTGGTGAAATTATCCTCAAAATATGTAAAAAGTCAAAAATTAGTTAAAAAATCTAGAAAAAACTACTAATGTTTTCTTAATAATTAGAAATTCAAATCGTGTACTTCCCACCAGTTTCTTTAAAAAAACCACCCCTGTAACAAAGGGGTGAACTACCCACGAATGTGATAACATACGAAAATATTATAGCAATATAAGAAAACTCAAATATTTTATAATGGCTTTCTGTTTAGATAGATTAAGCCGACTCAATCTAATTATTTATTTTTTTAAAAACGAACCCTCTTTGAAATGATTAGATCAAGTCGGCTTAATCTATCTAAACAGAAAGCTAAGATCTGTTATAAAATATTTGAGTTTTGTTATATTGCTATATATTTTCGTATGTTATCATGTTTGGAGGCAGTTCACCCCTTAGTTATAGGGGGTGGTTTCTTTATAGATACTGGTGAGAAGTACTCAATTTAAATTTCTAATAATTTAGAATATCTTAGTAGTTTGTGAAAAAATAGGATAAAATGCTTTTTTTGCGGTCACGCATTTCTGATGTGTCGGAAGTTGCAAGGAAAAATATTTACATGTTTCTGTACTTAGACAACGCAACGTTGACAACACTGGGGAATAAAATGGGTTAAACATCTAAAAAGTCGGCACTGTTGTCCTAGTATTCAGGCTTTATACAAGCCCTCGTGGGTCTTCATAAAGATTAAAAGAAAAAAAAAATAAATTTTTATACCAAATCCAAATATATTCATAAAATTAATATAGCTGCTGATTATATATTTTTTCCCAATTTAACGAGACAAGTTTTTCTTTATGTTTAAATTTTGCGAAACGTATCCCGTCTATAATTAATACCTATTGAATTTAAACTAAATTACCATAAAATTATGCTTGATCTAGCACAGTTTTATTAACCCTACGTTGGTCGCGTGGTATATTGGGACAAGTTTAGTCGCGTGGTCTACATATGTAGACCTTCTTTATTGTCATTATTTGATACCTTATGCCATTATTTTTTAAAAGAATATTAAAAATATATGTATTTTTAAATATATAAACCAATGTGGCTTTGTTTTTTTTTGTAAATATACAATGATAGTGGATTTAGAAAAAAAGACGTGAAACATATGCTTTTTTCATCTTTTATTAGCCTATAATAAGTTTTGAATACAAATATAAAACCTTTATGTGCTAAAAGTCAACTAAATCTAATTTTCTGATATCACATGACAACTTAAATAAAAATAGTAAAACCTAAAAAAAATCTTTGGCGGTCATGAAAAAAGTAAACATAAACAGTAATTTCAGTCGGTCAAGCAGTTAATGCATATATCTGCCATGTGTTCTTTGCATGCATAACGTTTACATTTCACGCAGGATTTTCTGGAAGATTTGTTGCTGGCTCGAGGACAAACATAACAACGGCCAACGTAATTTTCTGGCTTTGGCTGTAGAGGGGCAGGGACTGCAACAGCATTGAGCCCAAGAAGAGCACGCGCACGTCTTCTTAGTTCTACTGGTAAGGCGGTGATAGCTGATCTCGCTTCTATTTGTGGCTTAATGAATTCCCAAGCAAATTGCTGAATAAAGTCATTTCTAGGGATTTTGTTTTCTAGGGGATGATTTGCTTTATAGATGCAATAAGCATTTATACCCGATATATTCAATAGATCGTAAAATATGACCATAGGCCAACGACGCGTGTTTCTAGCCACATTGTATTTTACACATAATTGGTCCACCAGATCTACACCAATTTTAGTCTTGTTGTATCGGGTTATTATCTCTGGTTTTTTTTCATCCCCTGTTTCCGGATCAATGGCATTGTCATGGTGCATAGAGGACACCAAAACAACAGATTTATTTTTGCTTGGGCAGTATGAAACCATGGTAATGTCTTTCTGAAAACCAAAGAAGGATGTTTTCTCTTCTCTTTCTCTTCTATGCAAGAATTCAGTGGGGATCTCACGCTTATTTTTGCGCATTGTACCAATGTAAGTTAATTTTTCTGCTCTGCAATTTTCTTGTCAATGGAATGCTAGTAAACCAATTATCGCCGGTAATATTGCGATTAGTTTTCTCTATTGGTTGCACTAATCGTAGAACAATATCCTCTGCGGAATTGTTCAACTTGTACGGGCCATCAGGTTGAGTACCAACATATGTTTCGAGATTCAAAGTGTATTTAGTTTTAGCATCAACCAAAGCGAACATCTTGATTCCGTACTTTGCTGGTTTACTGGGTAAATACTGCTTGAACGAGCAGCGCCCCCTAAAGGCCAACAGTTGTTCGTCAACGGTTAGGTATTCACTAGGAATGAAGCTGTTTTGAAAATTAGACAAAAAAATTTCGAAAACATCCCTAATGGGTGCTAATTTGTCTAATTCTTTCCTTTCGTTTCTCGTTGTGATATCGTCGAATCGCAAACAACGAAGAAGAAATCTAAATCTATTTTCGCTCATCGCGAGGTAACAGGATTCAACGCCATTGCCCTTTGAATTATCCCATATTTTATGAGCGTTTTTCCTTGAACTTCTCAGTGTTCCTATCAAAAAAAAATTCCTATCAAAGCTCTTATCTCTGTTTCATTAGTTAATCTAGCGTCGCGATCCTGTTAAATCTATGTTTTATGTTCTCAAATATATATTTGTGGAAGAAACTAAAATTCGAATAATGGTGTCAGAAACAAAGTTTTATGCAATCAATTGCGAGCAATGCATTGCGAGCATCGCGTTTAGATCCAGGTAAATGTGTTATAATATTATGAGCACGTGTTCGCACTTGTACATTACCACAATTTTTCTCCACTTAGTCGTTTTATCCTTCCCTATGTAAATTTGCCACCATCATTTTCTTCACCGTCACTTCCTGATGAACTTTCATTTTCATCCGATGTAAGTTCTATCTCTGAATCAGTCTCATGATCACTTCTTTCCACTATATCTTCATTTTGTTCTTCTTCATCTTCCTCATTTTCATCTATAGGACTCTCCTCCCACTTGACACCTCGTCATACCATTTAAGCCATACTTCTGGATCTCTACTAGTTTCCAAACGCCTTCTTTTTGCATCAGACATTTTTCTCTGAAACAAATAAAAACTTAATATTTCTCCAAAATAAATAAAGAGTTATACAATATAAATACAAACAAGAATATATTTTTGATAAATAAAATATATTTCTATAAAATAAATTAAAAAAAATACAACTTACCTTTACAATCAATTTTGCTAAACAAAAACAATTGCAACCAACTGCGTACTTAAAAAATAATGTCACACTGTTAGTCGCGCGGTCTACAATCGTAGACCATTCGTATTCAGACGTGCGTAGTAATTAGAGACTGACCTCGACACTGTCCGCGGCATACTGAACTAATAGATTTGAGTGTAAGCAACAGCTACTAAGCGGCGTGGATGCATTATTTACCCCTCCTTAAATCTAGCGCAGTTCAAATAATCGTGGTCTACAATGGTAGACCGCGCGACTAATGTAGGGTTAAACAAGACACTGAAAATTAAGAAAGACGGTAGGGTTATAAGGTATTTTCCATGTTGTTTAGTAACTCTTTTAAAGAAAAATTAGTATTTTAGTTTCATTTTTTTCTTGATTTCGTCTTGTCTTGAATAATAAAAAAACCTAAAAGTTACTAAACTATAAGTACTAAGAATTTTGAAAGAAATTCCGGAAAATATAACAGGAGTTTAACAAACACTTTTATTTCGGAAATGTACTTATCAAAAGTCGTAGGAGCAATTTGTTTAATTTTTGGAAAGTTTACAGCCATTTAAATCCAAAATACTAGCGTACGAGTGGTGTCTAAAATTTAATGAAACGGAATTTATTTACACGAGTCTAAAAAACCTTTGCAGACAGCAGGTTACAAAACGCCTGGCCAACTTCCTATGGGGATACTGGAAAAATTGACATTTGACAATTATATCATTGCCAGGGAATTAGTAGATATCTATATTTTTCCATATTTTGCTTTGTAGTAACTTGGTATTAAATTTCTAGATGGCGAAACGTTGATTTTTTTTAACCAATGAGAAGTGAGAATTATTTATATCCCTTTTTAACCATAAATCCCCGTGTTGTGTTTGCGTCGGACATTTTCTATTCTAGTATTTGGCATTTGGGTTGTGGTTAGTTGTGGACTTTGGGTTGACTGTTTTAAATTTGCGTTCTTATTTTTTCCACACAATTGTGAAAAAATTATAAGGTAAGATATGTTATTTAAATATTGTAGTAAGTCTTCTTCGATATTAAACCAAGATTCTTTGTCAATATCTTCGCAATGGCACCAACACAACATGTAGGCTGAAATATTCTTGTAATTATCCTTGCTGCAGAAGCGCCTATTATAGTAAAATTGTAAGCACAGATTTTAAGAACAAAAAGTTTAATTCTTTTCTTCGAGATCCCTTATCGTTAGAAGCTTGGAAAATTAAATGTACTTTAAGTCCCTCAAAAGATTGTAAAAATGTATGCTGGTAAGGACGGTTGTTCAAAATTAAATTATGCAATTCTTGAGGATCCTTCTCGCTCAAAATATAGAGCTGCACCTTGGTCACCCTTTATGAATTCCATTTTAAAAGAACACAGTTACGGAAAATGTTTCAATTCTTTTCAAAATTTACCTCTCGAACCATTGGACAACCCTAAAATTAAAATTTTAAATAATGTTGTTTTATACCTTATTTACAAAATATCAATTTTATGTTTAACTTGTCAGAGTAATCTCTTTTTAGTGGAGGTAACCGACAAACATTTATTTGTAATGTTTAAAGAGTTTGATAATGAACGAAGGCTTAAATATGCTAGTGAAGCTTTAGTCAACCTTGTAGCCAGACTACATGCTGATATTTACAAATATTTGGATGAGAAGGTTTACAAGAATAAAATTAAAAATTTATTTAGGCAACAATATTTCGAACCTTACTGCAAGCTCTTTTCATTTGTTCAGACCGTAATTTTATGAAATATTTCACCTAACTTTAAAAATTTGTTTTTATAAGCATCTTAAAGAAAGGAAAAATAGTTTTGAATCTAAAAAGAGAGTAAGCGATAGATATAATACAAAAATTTAAACAATAATTTTTACCATTTCTTATAAATATTTATGTTTATTTTTCAGTTACCACATTAATTTAAATTTTTTATATATTTTTGCCCGCTGTCTGCTTTTGTCTTTGCCTAAATTAATAGCTAAAGTTCCCATATCATATTTTTTGTATTTTTAGTCTATTTTGAATAAGCGAATACTGCCTAGCTTCTTTGTTTTATAGAAACCTTTCAGCATGATCTCATCCAACCCCGGCTGTGAAGGTTTTAGAAGTACCTCATCCAACCCCGGCTGTGATAGTTTTAGAAGTTTTGTTGTTAATTTTTAGAATATATTTTATTTTGCCTGTGTTATTTCAGGTATAAGAATTTATGCTGTTATCAGAGAATATTTTTCATTTATTCTGAAATTTCATGTTTTATTTTTATGTTTTATTTGTTACTGTTATATTTGGAATGTAATTTTTTGTTGTTGTTTATTGAAAATTCGGGGCAAACGTCCCAAGATTTTCCTGGTTTTCTCAAAATATTTGTATTTATAACAAATTAATTTATAATATATTGTTAACAATAACATTTTTTGTTTGCTTTATATTTTGCAAGTTTAAAATTTTACCCAATCCTAACAAAGATCAAATTTTGCTAAAATCTTACTTAAAAACTGCTTATTTATTAAAATAATTAGTTGTTAAGTAATGTAATGGAATTGGGGAAAAATAACTTAGAAATAAAAATTTATAGTACTACCAGCGCATTCGCCTTTTTATTATGTGCTTTTATTAGTTGTTGTCCAGGCGTTTGTGGCTACTGTACTGACAGAAAATAGCTGCGTTCTGAAAGCACGAGGTTTGGATTTCTAGTAGTGTTTGTTCGTTGGGTTACACAGTCTGGTCAGTCCAGGAATAAAAACGCAAACAAATTGGTAAGATTATGGCCTCCTCTTATGGACTGTATCAAAATGCAGGAGAGTAGCACTCTGGCCCTGGAAATCTGATAAGGAAAACATTATATTATCTAATTTTTTAGAATAAAACGTACAGGTTTAATACATCTCATGGTCGCCAAGAAAAGAAAGCTTTCTTGTAAGAATAGGGTCAATAACAAACAAATGGCTCTCCTTTGGATAAAATTAGGATGGCTAAGAGTTGTAAGAGATGAGTAGGAGGAGATACCTAGGGTTTTGGAAACTGATGTGGTCTAAATATATTATGTCTGTGCCAATTATAATTTTGGGACGTAACTCTCACGACATTGTGTTTTTTCGGTTTGTATAACTTGGCTGCTCAACAGTAAGGAATGACATCCGTTTTTCGACGGTAAACATAATTATGTGTTTGAAGCATTAAGATTAGCAATGTTGTCCGATTTAAAAAAATGCACGTAAAAAATTTTGTTTATATTGGGCAAATTTTCTTTTACTTTTTCCGGTATGTAGTTTGGAAAATTCTATCCCCGAAGGAAAAAATTTTCGGGCTACCCATCACTACTGAGGTCTATTAAATTTAAATAAAGTTACGTTACCTCAGAATTTCTTGTATGATGCAAAATTAATAAATCCCTGATACCGCTTTATTTCCAGCGCCACGGCTGTTATACTTTTTTAATAAAATTACAATGAAGCGCGGTAATATAAGACCCCCGAAGCAACAAAACAACAAAAAATCTCCTCGTTTACTACAAGGCTATAAAACAAAAATTTACCTGTATAAAATTACGGGAGAAGCTACAAAATATGTTTTCATTAGGATAATAGAAAATATACTTTTCCGAGTCGGAGATGCCATTATGAAGAAATATGGAAGGTACGAAAGCGGGGAAAAACAGGGACCGCGAGTAAATGTGACGCCGGCTGTGACAAAACCGTTGCAAATATCTTTGTTCTTGAAATGACATTTGCTTTATTAGCTTAATAAATTTATTAGAAGTGATGTACTTTAAAAAAAACATTCTTTATAATTTTTGCTTTATAATTTCATGATTTATTGGGCAAATAACTATAAGGATATAGAAGGGTTAATAAAGAACCAATTTGTAATATCAATTTAATAACCAATTAGAGTTTTTGGGGCTTAAAAAATCTATAAACTATAAAGTTATAAATGGTAAACAGGTTAAATTGCCATAAAAAAAAATTAAAAAATCTCGAATTCTACCCATTTTTATCAGAAAATGTAGACAGTTTTTAGTAGAAAATACAGTTTTCTATAAAAACTAAAATTTTGCGTAACCATTTTAATAACTTTTTTTACAAACATTAATAGTTAAATAAATAAATTAAAACCCATCTGGGCGCCAATGGTAACGTTGGTTGGTTTGTATTTATTCAAGACACATCAACCCATGAGTATTGTAGTGTCCATCAAGTTACAATTGTTAGATTATTACTCTATGCTAATCTCATGGATCAGCAACACATGTAATTAAAATTTAGTAAAATATAACAGAAGAGGGTAAGATAAAATATCGTATAGGGTAAGATATATGTTAATAATGCGGATGTTTTATGAAACGCTATTACATTTTTCGTATTTTCATATGAGTTTATTTTTAAGAGATCCTTCTATGTTGTGATTTATAAGATTGCGAGTGTATTTTGGGCATGATTCAAATATATGTTTAACTGAGACTATAGTGTTACAATGATTGCAGAAGGGACGATCAGATTTTTCTATTAAGAAGCCATGTGTTAATCTTATGTGGCCTATCCTTAGTCTAGCCATAACGGACAATGAATGTTTTGGAATGTCCGTCAGATCAGGGTTTGAAAAATCTTGTCTTTGACTTCATATAACTTGTTTTCTTCCATTTGTGGATCCCAATTCAGTTGGTATAAAGCCTTTATATTAGATTTAAAGTATACTAATAGATCTCTCTAGTAAAAACCGGAATTAATATGTACTGAGGTAGGCACTCCTTTAGCTTCATTTCTCCCTATGGCCACGTGACTAGAAATCCATAAAAAATGGACTTCCTTTCCTTGAATATTAATCATCTGGAGGTTGTGTTTAATGTTTAAAATTAAAGGGTGAGAGGGATTGTAAGCCTTCAAAGAGAGAATGGAGTTAAGTGATTCTGTAATTATAGCCCGGAGATTTTTGTTTGTTCGCTTTATATATTCAGTAGCTTTATAAATAGCAAAAGTTTGGCTAAAAGAATACTATATGAAGTGTGTAAGGAGTAGGAGTATTGATGCGTGAAGGATGCGAATGCAGCTCCAGTTCTTGTGTCAGATTTAGATTCATCGGTGTAGATCAGTTCGTTATTGCTATATCTGGATTGGATATGTTCCATAAAGTAGATTCTAAGAAAATTATTACTGTGGGTTTCAGAAAATCTACTTTAATAGGGGGTGAGTTCCATGGGGGGAATATGTACCTCTCATATAAAACAAAGTTGGTAAAAAGGATCTTGGCAAAGTGAATAAAATCTGTTATGAGAGCTGGAAAACCGATTGTTGTAACGAGTGTTGGGAAGTAAGAATATTCTAGAGTGGGAAATAAAAGATCTGAACTTTTGAGAGGAGGCATAGTTGATGAGTTGGAGTTGCCCTCTATAGAAAAGGGGAAATAATTCAGATTCACTGTATAGACTATTGGCAGGACTCGTGCGAAAGGCTCCTAACGCCATTCGTAATCCACTATTCACGATAGGGTCCAGCTTTTGAGTTGATAGGTTAGAGGAAAAGGCCACTGAGCCGTAGTCCAACTTGGAAAGTATAAGGGAGTTGAGTACTCTTAGCATGGTGACACAATGGGATCCCCATCTAAATCCTGACAACATTTTTAGAATATTTAGGTATTTAGACATTTTTTCTTAAGGTAATTAATGTGTTGACCAAAGTTAAGATAAGAATCAAAGTAAAGGCCCAAGAATTTATAGTGACTAGAGGATTGAATTGGCTGTGTATTTAGTTGAAACGTGGACATTTTTGGGTCTCTCACTGGTCTCGATGGTTACGCACAGGGAAGTTTAAAGATTTATGGAAGGCCAATGCTGTAGAACAAAATTGTCCAGGCATGCAGGGCAGCGAGAACGGGAAAATAGGCTCCGAGGAGTTTGCGCAATAAATAGTAGGTCAGGTCCGGACTTCCATGATATAAAGTTGACATCATCAAATATCAAATTCAAACTAACTATACTTTTACTGTTTTCTTTTTTATTTTTTGCACAACATTGCTTGTTATTAAACGATACTATGATAGAATATTAAAAATTATTCTGTAATGTTGGATTCTTATTATCTGATTTAATATGGTCATAATAGATGGCGCCACTTCACAGCTTTCTATTTAAATGGTCGATATTTTTGTAGTTTTGTATTATTCCCAAAAATCTTAATAAAATAAAATAATTAAAAATACGATTAATTTAAATAAATTTTTAACATTGTATGATAGTTTCTTCTACTTTTCACCAATTTTGTGATAAAAGAAGGGCAAAATAGGGCAAATGAGTTTAATCCAAATATCATATTTAAGGATCAATATCAGAAAAATTAAACGTTGTTGAAAAAAACTTACTTTAGATTTGTAATCAGCGCCTCTGTATGCAAAAAATCATTGAAATCGGCAAGAGTCAAGAAGAGTAAAAACTAATTTAAACTAGTTGTTTGCAGTTTAGGGTCAAACAATATTTTACAAATATTAAATTGTAAAAAATTACAATAAAATAGTGTCACCTTACGTAAGTAACATAAACAAATTTAACGAGAAGTACAGAATTTTTTACATAAGCATTTTTTATTTTTTTTATAGCGTCAGACAGTCCACCATGGCTGAGGCTTCAATTCTAACTTACCATGGAATTCTTAAGTTTAGTAAAAAGAGAGGAAACGCTATTCCCCAGACATGAGAACAATAGTCTTAAGATGGTCTGATTTGAAAGACATATAGAGTATACAGATTAGACGGAGAGAAATACTTTCTGGGTCGAAAGAGGAATCCAAGGTTTTTTTTAAGCAGATGAGGCTATGTATGCAATGGGTTTGTGCCAGTTAAGGTTATTCTCAAAAGTAACGCCAAAATGATTAAATACCTTCTTTTCGGGACACCACACATGACTGTGTCTTGGAGCATTAAGCTGGTCAAGATTTTAGAAGCCCCAATTCAAGATTAGTTTGGGGTCTTGTAAAAGTAATATTTGCATTCCGAGTATGTAACCCTTGGATTTGCAAAACAAAACCATTTCACCCTCTGGCATTTTGTTACGATATTGTAAGTAACAAACAATAAACACAAAATTATAGTTTCAATTTAATAAACACTAATCTCTAAAATAAGAAGGTTTTTATCAATCCAAAAGCTTCTGCAACCACAAAATAAAATCACACAGGCAAAACACTCAAAATAAATACTGCGCAAACGACAACTAAACATGTAATTCGCTTGGAAGGATGGTATAATGTGTTGACGACCTACATACTTATTTATCAGTGTGTAGATAGGCAGTACAGGGTTGTCCAACGAAGGGTAAACACCCTCGTAATTTCTTTATTTCAAAAGATATTGAAAAACGGTTTATACAAAAGTTGTAGGAATTTTAGAGGAGAATATGAGCAGTTTGCCATAAAAACAATTGAACATCTAATAAAAAAGTTATACGAAAAAAATATGGTTATCTTCCTTATTTTAAATGGAACACCCGGTATATTATGTGTTTTTTGGATTCTCTAGAAAATTCTAAACCTTTTTCATATAGGGTGTTACTTGTCTAAAGTTAAAAGTTTCGGAGCAATGGACAATTGAAAATCAGTAAAATGTCTTATAGCTTATTCTATAAATAGGCTGAAATGCAAAAATGTCAACAATGGGACACGTGCTCCAACAGTGGCGTTTGGTTGCCGTGCAGCGAGTGGTTCAAACAGTCGTCAAACTTTTGATAGTTTACTTGTCAAAGAATATTCTTCTACTATAACTATTTGTTAAAATGAACAGAAACACGCGTTACTCAAAGACGAAATGATAGATATGGTGAATACGTTGGCGAGGAATGTGTATCAGTTGAAGCGTCCAAACGACAGTATCTAAACATGTATCCCGACAGGCGGCAACCAAGTTTGAGAACGTTGAAAAATTAGGAGACAGATTCAGGAGACCGGAAATGTAGGTTATAAGAAGAGAGTTGTTATTAATAAGCCTGTTCTCAATGAGGAAAATCAGCTACGAGTTTTGCTTTCCGTTCATGAGAATCCCATCCAAAGTACCAATTCTCGGAGCGAAGCCCTTGGTATGCCTTACACATCTGTGAAGAGAATTTTACAAAATCACAAAGTGCATCCCTATCGCATTTCGTATCACCAGAAGCTACTACCTGGTGATAAAGAAAAAGAGCAGATTTTGTTCTTGGGCTATAGAGAAAATTGACCAAAACCATGACTTTTTAAAAACGTGTTATTCACCGATGAATCTACGTTTAAAAGTGATCGTACTATGAACCGACATAATATAAGGTACTACAGTCAACAAAATCCTAATTGGGAGGGGAAATTATGAAACAAGGAAGATGGTCAGTGAACGTATGGGGTGGAATTATAGATAACTCTGTTGTTGGCCCATATTTTCGAGGGTACTTTAACTGGTAACAAATATTTAAACTTCTTAGAGAATCGTTGCCGACATTATTAGAAAATGTAAACCTTCAAGTTAGAAGAAATATGTGGTTCCAACATGACGGGGCCCCGCCGCATAGCACACGTGATGTCACTTTTTTCTTGACTGAACGTCATGGATCGAAAATGGATAGGAAACAGGGAAATCCATGGTATGAAAATAGGAAGACGACGGACTGATTCTCTCTGGCCTCCTAGGTCCCCGGACCTCAGCCCATTGGATTACTTTCTGTGGGGATTCATCGACAATTTCGTGAATGCTACGCCTTGTGAAAGTCAAATGAAACGAAAGAGAGGATACAAGAGTCTTTTAGAGCTGTCAATCATGATATGCTACACAACACGTCAGAGAAATTTATAGAGCGCATGCATATGTGTTTAGCGCTGAAGGAGGTATTTTCGAATCCTACATTACGTTAATGGATTACTAAATGTTAGATGTTTTTGCTATGCAAATAAATGTTTTTTTTTTTTTTGTTATTTAATTATTTTGCATTTCAGCCTATCTAATAGAATAAGCTATAAGACATTTTACTGATTTTCAATTGTCCATTGCTCCGAAACTTTTAACTTTAGACATGTAACACCTTATATGAAAAAGGTTTAGAATTTTCTAGACAATCGAAAAATCACATAATATCCGGGTGTTTTATTTAAAATAAGGAAGATAACCATATTTTTTTCGTATAACTTTTTTATTAGATGTTCAATTGTTTTCATGGCAAACTGCTCATATTCTCCTCTAAAATTCCTACAACTTTTGTATAAACCGTTTTTCAATATCTTTTGAAATAAAGAAATTACGAGGGTGTTTACCCTTCGTTGGACAACCCTGTACATTATCTATACATTTTTAATTTAACATTTAAAATTTCTCCTATTTTTTATATTTATCCTAAACACTTTTATAAATTATTCAAAATCAAAAGTTTGTTTAAATTTAAGCATATTTGTAACATTAACATAAATTTTAAAATTTTTTAGAGAATCACAAACTTTATGTTTGTTGCAACGATATTAAACACAACCTTAAAATTTTACAATTTTTTTAATAGGGTTAAGCATTAGTAATGATACTATGCATGTCAAAAAACTCTTATTTAAAGTGTAAAATTTTTATTTTAATTGTTTATTAAAAAATTAAAATACACATATAGATTCTACTAAAAAAATGGCCATGTTTTGGTATTTAGGCATATCTTTTAATTGTGAACAACTTTTCTTTATATAAAATGTTTTAAATTTTTTAAAAAGGGCCCTTACTTTTGTACAATTTTTATATTTTTTTGACCTACCCTGTATGCTGTTTGACTTGCAACCATTCTTAGTCACCTAATGTGATTATCTAATATGCACCAATTTTCGGAAATATTTAAATTTTAATTGTGCAATTAATAAAAAAAACCCATATGTTGCACACTTAAATGACCACACTGTATATTTTCCAAATCTAAAATGCATTTTCCTTAAGAGTGCATTTACGCTACACCTTAGGGGTCGGACGAAAGGACGCGGAGACGGTGGGCGGAGACTAACAAACTCCCACTACCACAATTTTCGTATAGCCGCATTAAAAATATTATATTTTATTAAGGTTCTTCCAAATTCGGTGTATCGATGCGATGTTGTTTCCGATTGCAAGCCTATAGGAGATAACGTTTTTCTGTAACTATTTTTCACTTAAATGACATAAATTATACATCAATTTAAGGGTAAGAAAATAATCTATGCCTCTGCTGTAACGGATTTTTGAAATATAAGTCGAGTTGAGAGAAAATAGTATCTAAACATAACCGACTTTAGGGTGACTTTCACTCAAAAAAATATTAAAAACTAAATCCAAATTTAAAAAATTATTGCAGCAGAAGCCTAGATTTAAGTGTTGGCTTTCATATAGTTTTTGAAAATTATCGATAACTTATACCGTTTTTGAGAAAAACATTATGCCTCGAACCCCAAATTGGATCCAATTTTCGCGGTGCAATGGACTCTTAAAATATCGTAATAACAACCGTATATTTTTCTTATCTTGGTAATGAACTGGCAAACAAACAGTTTTAAAATCCTTGTGGTAAATTATAATATAAACTTTATATTTTCCGGAAGACTTTCTCATTTTCTCTATTTTATATCTTCTAATAAAAATTTAAAGAACAAAACAAAAAAGAAAACACATTTTGCATATAAGATATTATGTAAATTATACTATGTTTCGCTTATAAATGTAATTTATGCTTCCTTAAGAAACAAAACAAATAAAAAGAATATAATAACGCACCTCTATAAAATTATATAAGAGGAGCTACCAAATATGTTTTCATTAGTCTAATAGAAAATACGTTTTTTGAGTAAGGGTGCCGTTATAAAGAATAATGGTGGAGACGGAAAAACGGAACGAACCACGATCGAGAAAAGCTGACGCCAATCGTGACGAAAGAAGTGCGAAAATTTTCGTCGTAAAATTTCATTTGCATCATCGGGATATCAAATCTACATACGGTATGTGACGTGAAATACCGATATGGTTTCGCAAGGAAGTGTTTGCCGATAAAATAAAATTTTGGAATTGGGTTATTCCTAAATTAGGTTAATAAAATTGGATAAGTTTAAATAAACTGAGTGCCCAACTGCGATTTTTTTTCTATATTAATGGTTTATTTATTTCTAAGAAACTTAGGTTTATAACAGGAAATATACAAGTAATTAGTATCACAAAAGAAACAACAATATTTAATAAAACCGGAAAATTTTAAGTAAAATACAAAAAATAAAAAATAATATTTTAAATTATAATTAATATATTTACAAAAAGGAATGTTTTAATACTTTATTTGAAAATTGTAATATTATATATAACTTTTTTTAATGTTTTTTTATTATGGTATTAAACATTAAAATTTTAACATGTAAAAGTGATTTTTAGTTGAATACTCAAGAATTAAAATTGTTTTCAAATGTTCTATTCTATTTTAAATTTTAATAACAGGCCTCAAATTTGTTATTCATATAAGATTAGCATGTGGTTTTCTAAAATCGCTTTGTAGCCCGCTCGGATTTCTATATAAATTGCATTTTAACCGTATATACAGTGCTCTTTGCCATCAACATCAGACACTTATTATGATCTTTGAATTCGGTATTTCGTAGTTATGCATCATGTTTTGTAATTTGAAAAACGCAAATATTAGGGACCTTACGTCGATTTTTATTAATACCAGCAAATTCATTGTATTGTGAAGTTGGCTGATACAGGTTGCTCAAAAATAAATTTCGACCATAACGTATTATCAATGAACATTTATTTATTTTATTTTTGAATTTCAGTGAATCTACGTATTCATGCATCTGTCTTACCGAAAGTCAAAGTTATGAAAAAACGGACATTTTTTGAGTTTAGGAAAAAAGGAATTTGTGTCCCAATTGTTAAAAAGAGATCTGCTCGAAAAATTTTGGTCTAGATCCTTTGACTCAAGATGAAAATGAACAACTTGACGTTTTGCTTTCTTCGGAAGAAAATCCATGCACTCCTCTGTCGCAAATTGGGGCCATACACATGGTGAAATCTGTTCTTCACCGAATAGTTAAGAAGCACAAATATCACCCATATAACATTATTCCAGTGCAAGAGTTATTTGATGACGATTTCGATAGGTGAAATGAGTTTTGTGAACGTTTGCAAAATATGTGCAATGTAAATAATAATTTCGTTACAAATATTATTTTTTCCGAAGAAGCCACGGTCTATTTGAATGGTTGTGTGAACAGACAAAATTGTCAATATTGGGCAACAGAAAATCCGCATTGGATGATGGAGGTGTACCCTCAAAAACTAAATGTGTGGTGTGGAATAGTGCGCGGAAGAGTAATAGGTCCATTTTTCTTTGAACAGACTTTAACGGGACAAGTGTATCTCGATTTTCTCCAATTTGAATTAGTTCCAGCATTACTAGCTTTATTTCCAAATCCATTGGACCCAGACTATCCTGACGAAGAACTCATTTTCCAGCAAGATGGTGCTCCTCCGCACTATGCTGCCACTGTGCGTACATTTTTGGATGAAACCATTCCCAATCGGTGGACGGGAAGGAGAGGACCCATTAAATGGCCCGCTAGGACGCCTGACCTAACACCAATGGACTTTTTTTGTGGGGATACCTAAAGTCGAAGGTATTTGTTAATTGGCCAAATAATCTAGACGACTTGAAAGAGAGGATTCGCAGAGAAGTGCGCGCCATAACTCGGAAAAAAATTAAAAATGTGACTTTATTGATCGCCTTGGATATTGTCAAGCCGTGAATGGCAACCATTTTGAACATTTAATTTAATTTTTGTTTTTTTTTTATTTGTTACATAATTCCTGTTTTCTTCGATAACTGTTGACTTTAGGTATAGGACATGATGCATGATGCATGAAACATACGTAGAATTCCACGCGAAATTCAAAAATGAAATAAAAAAAGGTGCTTTCATTTGAAAAAATGAAGTTGATGAAATTTATTTTCGAGCAACCCTGTTTATACAAACTTCACGTACAAAAATGCGCGACTTAAAATAAAAATCGACGGGTCCGAGCGTTTTTGCAAAAAACCCATCACTTAATTTTAAATTAATTTAGACATAACTTTTGGGACGCACTGTATAAATGGGTGTCATCCGAGACTCTAAACTTACCTGGAACTAACATCTTTAGAAAATAAGAAAAAAAGCAGAGATTACTCTTATGTTAAGCAGACGCGCTGATGGGAAAACATGGGGCCAAAAACCAAACATGATTTATTGGTTATACACCATGGTGGTAAGGCCTATGTCAACATACACATTACTGGTATGGTGGACAAAAATGCCACAAAGAACTGCTGTTACAGAACTGGCCAAGGTACAGAGACTTGCTTGCTTAGCTATAACAGGAGCAATTAGAACAACCTCAACAGCAGCCATGAAGTGTGTCTTAGACCTTTCACCACTTAACCTTAAAGTGATGGGAGAGGCAAGAATGAGATACTTCCGACTGCAACAGAAACCAACTGGTGTCTACGCTAGTTTGGAACACAACATAAAATTTCAGGTTGGCGGCAACATCCTGGACGAGAGAACAGACCAGATGATTCCCCAAAACTCATTTAACAAAAACTTTGAGGTTAAAATTCCAGATCGAAGTAAGTGGTAGCAACCCGATCTCCCGGGCGCGGTTGGAGACATCATCTGGTATACGGATGGTTCCAAAACCGAGCAGGGAACTGAGCCAGTGAAATGAGGAAATCTAGAATCCATCATTCCGCTAGGAACACACAGTTTGTATTTCAAAGGAAATATATACTTTACTGTACTGCAAAAAATAACAGGAGGGGTTATAAAACAAGCGGATCTGCATATTAACAGGCAGCCAAATCACTGGGGGCACTAGCAAATCCCAAGATAACGTCTAAGCTGACATGGGAAAGCCAAAAAAGATCCTGGAAAAGCAACAGAGTAACCTCTTTGGGTACCACTTATGGAAGGCAAGGGATGAGCTAGCGAGACAAGGATCATTTACACTATACTTGGAGTGATTAAAACCATAGCGCGAGGGAAAACCGGGGAATGTATCCAAAAGAAACAAGAGGAAAACTGGAAAAACCTCAGTAGTTATTAGACATGAAAAAAGCTTCATAAGGGGACCATCCAAAAGAACGAAGGAAGAACTACTCAAAAAAAGTAGGAAAAGACTTCGCCTAACAGTAGGGTTGCTAACAGGGTACGATACCCTAAGAGGATACCTACACAAGATAGGCTCCTCATACAATGAGGACCCAAGTTGCATAATGTGCAACGAGGGGGAAGAAACAGCCTACCATATACTGTGCGAATGTGAAGCATTGAATCACAAAAGACAAGCATTATTTGGGCAATCGGATTT
>JAHBCN010015457.1:0-20990 GCA_019359885.1 Listronotus oregonensis
TTTTCGCCTTTTTATATCTTTTAAAAAAAAAGCTACTTGGCCCATAACTACATTGGGAAAAAAAGAAATGCACCCCCCTTTTTTTACATAAGGCTAATTGTAAGTGTAAACATGTCCTAGCATATATTTTAATATTTTCTTAAAACACATTTTTGAATTTAATATAATAATAAGGGGATTTCTTGTAGGGATAAAAATTTTGTATGATGACAAAAATATTCCTCATTACATTCAGAAATTTTGTTAAGTGGCAAAGCTTGGCAACAGTGTAAACGTCGATAATTGCACACTTAAAAGCTCTTTAGAAGCCAAAAGTAAACATGACATATAAAATTTCAATCGCTCACCGGTGATTTCGTGAATTTGCGTTTGAGTGTGGTTTTTTTAAAAGAAAAATGAACGAACTAATAACTACAATAGTAATATTAAATTAGAAAGATTTTTTTTTTGCACAATACAAATAGTAGTAAAGAAGGGGGGCGTATCACCGCAATAAGGGATTTTTCCCATGTATTTTTATGGGAGAAATTTCAAGCCCATTCCAATTTTAGTGCTCAAAATAAGGAAATTTTTTTAAAAGGGGGGTATTTTTTGTAGAGCCATTGGGCCCCCCAACATCCCAATTTCCAATTTTTTTTCCAATTTCAAAATTTTTTTTTTATAACTTATTATTTTACTTTTCAACATAACTACGTATAATACATAAAATATCATTCTTTGCCCTTCCTTTTACCTTTACAGGTCTTGGGGAGGAGGATACCGGCCAGTAGAGACTGGGCGGGGGCGAGATGGAGCCCGGGTAGCATAGAGTTTTTTGGGGTTTTTTTTTTATTCCAGCTTCCACCGGTGTGACCATACAAAGCTAGTACATTGCCATTCCCAAGGATGGGTTAAAGGTGTATTTGAAATCTGCTATAATTTATAATTTATATATGGTTTTTGGGCAGGAAAAAGATAGTTAAAAAACCTGCTCGAGTGGTTAACATCACCAGGGTCATTTTACATCTGACGTCATCATGGTCAGCAGAGTCAGTTTAAAAATAATTAAATAAATAAAATCTTCAAATAAATAACCTAGCAGGATTCGAACCGCCGTCCTATTGCTTCAAAGTCCAGCGCGTTACCATTGCACCACGGGAGAATATTAGATATTGTTGTGAAATAGATGTATAGTAGAAGTGACGTAAATAATTAAATAAATAATAACCTAGCAGGATTCGAACCACCTAGCGCCTCGTCCTGATCCCAACGCCTTAAACCCTGCGGCCACCGGGGCATATTAAATACAATTGGTTAAATTGCGTATAGTAGAAGAGACATAAATAATTAAGAATCTTAGGCTACTACTATTTTAGAGCACTATGCATGTGTTAAAAAATAGCGGCTGTCAGCTGTCAAACGGGCCAAACCTAACATGTGGGGGCCTCACGCTTAAGCACCAGGCCTGGGGCGAAGAGCCTTTTATTCAGCTCGTATAATTTAACCCATAATTTTTGAATAATTATAAATTATAACTCCATAAAAATTAAATTTGATTGGCGATATCATTTTTAAAGTCAAACAGATCAAACGTATTCTTTCTTCTCTTAATACTTAAAACTCGTCTGGGTTCGATGGCAAACCAGTCTTAAAAAAATGTGCTTCCGAGCTTACACCCATCCTAACTCGCCTTTTTTTAGAGTTGGAAAGCTGCACGTGTGCAACCTATCCCCAAAAAAGGATGCAAAACTCTCCTTTCTAACTATAGACCTATATCTCATCTTACTGTTGTTTGCAAAGTAATGGAAAAATTCATTAATTCCCAAATCTTTAAGTATCTGGAAAGGACAAGATTTTACATAATAGACAGTATGGATTCCGTCAAAGAAGATTCACAGCTGATCTTCTTTTCTTTGTCTCACACAACTGGAACAAGTCCCTTGAGTTCCTTGGTGAATCCCAGATCGTTGCTCTTGACATATCCAAAGCTTTCGATCAGGTCTGGCATAATGGGCTTCTTAACAAACTTCCTTCTTACGGTCTTCCACCCAAGCTTTGCGCTTGGCTCTCCAGTTTCCTTTTAAATCGACGTATATTAGTTACTGCAGATGGCATTCTCCCAGCTTCTACCAAATTAGTGCTGGGGTGCACCAGGGCTTAGTGCTGACACCCACGCTGTTTCTTCTACACATTAACGATCTTCTCTCTTTCACAATCAATCCCATTAATAGTTTTGCTGACGATAGTATTCAATTTCTTAAGCCACTATGTAATTCTGATTTAGAAAACAAGCGCAGGTCAATGCAGATATCTCAAACTTATCTTGGATTGGGGCCCAAAATCTTGTGCTGTTTAATGCCTCGAAAACACAGTCATGTTCGCTGTCGCGAAAAAGTCTGCCAATGCTCATCCTTTACATTAGCTTTCTTGACTCAATTTAAAGAAATGCTGTTTGTCCTATTAAGGATCCTAAACTGACAAAAAAGCATTTTTCTCCTGCCCACCGACGAGCCGTGTAGCAACAAAGCAACAGATACTGCCACTTTTATGCATTCTTTTACAGTTCAGAATATATAAAAAAGGCAGATTACTTACAATAATTTCAAAGAAAAATTCATTATTTCTCGAATAAAGCCGGAGTCTCATGCGTCCGATTTCCGACGATCCGCGATCCGATCATCCGAAAGTATTTTTATTGGTCAGAGGATTTTTGCGCCAATTTTCATCCGAATATTTTAACATTTTATCCGACGTCGGATAGAGTTAAATTAATTTTAACTTTTGTACGATGTCGGACGTTTTCTAACCTTACTTTATTTACTTTGTTAGGTAATTTGTTTTGTACTAAAAAATAAATAATTATATTTTAAAATCGGTTTAACCAAAAGCAAGTCAAGCAAAGAAAAAAATGCAGATTTATGAATGAAATGCGACTAAATGTTTCAGACAAATATTTTAATTACCTTTAAATATTATACATTAGGATGGGCATAAAAAAAATAAATAATAAATAAAAAGGTATCTTAGACATTAGTAAGTATTTACAGAAATAATGTAATAAGGAAAACTATATCAGTATCATTTTAATGCACATTATAAAGTTTTTCATTGTTATAAACATTTTGCTAGTGGGGACAGTATGATATTTATCTAATATGCCCTCTGAATTTTCCTTCTAATATAGTTTTAAGCATTTACAGGAAAATTGTAATGCTCTGGGACTCTGGGGGAGTGTTTGAGTACGCGAATGTTTAAAAATGTAAATCGCAAAATTGAAATTAAATAACTTTTAGTTGGGTTATTGTTATTTCCTGTTCTTTTCGTTGCAGTGTCACATTAAAAATGTTCTTCTCTTTTTTTTTGTGTAAATTTTGTATCCAAAAATCAGATCAATGAGACATACAAGTTTTCCGACACAATTAAAAAAAAATCGTACATCGGATCGTCGGAAATCGGACGCATGAGACTACTTAAGCCGGAGTCTCATGCGTCCGATTTCCGACCAGCCGACGTACGAAAATTTTTTAAATTTTGTGTCGGAAAACTTGCATGTCTCATTGATCCGAATTTCGGATCCGATATCCAGGCATAGAAAAGAAAATAAGAGCATTTTGAAGGTCAACCTGTGAAACTGCAATGAAAAAAAGAGAAATTAATAACCTAACGGAACTAAAATATTATTTAATGGAAAAAGAAAAGGTGGTTGATGAGTATGAGGTAAATTCAGGTTAAGGTTAAATTTTTAAAAAATTTTAATTTATAAGTGTTTATTTTGATATTCAATATATATTGAAATTACCCCAACAAAATAAATAAAGTAAAGTTAGAGGACCAGAAAGAAACGTCCGACATCGTATAAAATTAAAATTAATTTAACTCCATCCGACGTCGGATAAAATGTTAAAATATTCGGACGAAAAATGGCGCCAAAATGTTTTGACCAATCAAAATACTTTCGGATGATCAGTCGGAAATCGGACGCATGAGATCCGGCTACGCGCCAAAGTTTCAAATGGAAAATGTCGAATATCCTAATGTTCGATGAGCATAATTTTTAAATTGCATTATACTAATGTTGTATGTAACATTGAATATTTAAAATTGGAAAATAGTCCGCCTGATAAGTTTTTTCGCATAAAATCAAATCTAACTCGATTTTCTCAGAAGAATTAACCGAAATCCAACAACGGTTTACCGACTTTACTTAAACTGTCATTACCGAAACACATAATTAACAAATCCAACATATAAAGGACAAATTACACGGCGATATTTCATGTCAACAGTATGACACCTCTGGGAGATCAGAAGGGTTAGGCCTGCGGGTGGGACTTAACGACCATCCTCTGTTACGGCCGATATATCACCTAATTATCGGGTCTCGCATGCCTTATCTGCGTTCAGATATACGGAATAAAATACGGATATAAAAAAAGTTCATTAGGTTCGTGCGCTTATATCTATGTAAAATATAGGTTAATCGTATGATTATAAATTACGTCTAAATCCCACCGCTGGGGATGAATATTGTGTTTAAAACAAGTCACTCCATATTCATTAGAACTTTACAAATGTAGATATAAAGCTAGATGATATAAGCAATGTTTTAACGGGACATGAAAAAACGCACGTGTCATTTAGTGGACATGTTTTAATAGTTATTTATGTATTAAAGCCGTAAAATAGCACTTTTACGCACGCTGCTGGGGGCGTAAAAGTACTTTACGCCAGCGCAGAGGTGCAAAAAATATTTTTTCTACTACTGTATAAATAAGAAAACTTTGTGGTCCTAGCAACGCGATGGTTGCTAAGCGTTGCTAGCTACGAAAGTAATATTTTCAGCGCCTGGATAAAAAAGTAAGAGTAAAAAAAAAAAATATGCTTGTGAGAAATATTAGGATTTATTTATAAAAAGTAACTAATTTATGACAAAATATTTTAAAAAACTAGGTTAGGTATTAACATTAAAAGTAATTCTGCAATTTGAGCAATTAGCAAAAGAAATTGGAGGAATAATACTTGAATTAACAGTTTTAAATTTGTTGTTGGGGGGGTGTTATTACCTTTAACTACGTTAATATTCATATTTTTCACTGTTACTTCATTAGAGGAAATATTGGTAGGAATTTCGTGTAAAATCTTCTTTGAAATTTCCCCCTTATTACATAGGATTCAACAATATATCCCTCCGCAACAGAAGAAGACTTCCAACCTCCATGCCTTTTTTAAATCCAAAAAAATCGACATCCGAAGCATTGGCAAGGAACGTAGTTGACGTTCTTCTAAAAGAATGGCCAGTGTATCTACTGATTCTTCAAGCTTCAAAAACTTCCAATTTCTTTAGGTACATTTGAAATAGTGTGCTTTCCAATTACTTGATTAACACATTTACCCTTTCATAACGATACAATAAACGTCATCTAGAGATTCCTTGGTCTAGTTAATATATTTCCCGTAGAAATCTGACATAAGGAACTGAGCCTTCATCGTTGGTTACTAAAATTTTTAACTTTTTTTTGCCCCCATATTTTTACTATACCACGTCATTTTTATTTCTACATCACTTAGCTTCATTCTGTATATTTCGTCTTCCGGCATGCCCCAGCCATCCCATAATGGCTATTATTTCATTAATAACTTTTATCAGGCGCGTTAAGTAAAAAATTTATGATTTCTTCTTTTTTAAAAATTTTTGACTTTTTGCCCATAACCATCGTTTTTTCCTTTTAATAAAAACAACTAGTTTCTTGAACTCCGAAATATCTTGATTTTTTTTACGGAAATTGTTAACTTGAATGGAATATAAATTTGTTGTTGGGGTATGTTATTACCTTTAACTACGTTAATATTCATATTTATCACTGTTACTTCATTAGAGGAAATATTGTAGGAATTTCGTGTAAAATCTTCTTTGAAATTTCCACCTTATTACTAAGGATTCAACAATATATTCTTCCTCAACAGAAGAAGACTTCCAACCTCCATGCCTTTTAAGTCCAAAATATCGACATCGAAGCATTCGCAAGGAACGTAGTTGACGTTCTTCTAACAGAATGGCCAGTGTATCTACTGATGTCTTCAGCTGCAAAATTCGCAATTTCTTTAGGTACATTTGAAAGTGTGCTTTCCAATTACTTGATTAACACATTTACCTCTTTCATAAGATACAATAAACGCTCATCAGAGCATTCCTGGTTCAGCTTAATATATTCCTGTAGAAATCTGACATAAGGAACTGAGCCTTCATCGTTGGTTACTACAAAGTTTCTTTTAACTTAATTTTTAGACTCCACTATTTTTACTATAGCCACGTCATTTCTTATTTCTACATCACTTAGCTTCATTCTGTATATATAATACATTACACGATGCGAAAGGCCTTTCAAGTGTTCGGAGGTTTTAAATAGCCTCGGCTTCGCCTCGGCCATTTAAAAACCACCTCACACCAAAAAGTAAACTTTCGCATCTTGTAATGTAAATAACTATTTTGTATGACTGAAATTATACCGGGTGCTGCATCGCCGAGCGGAACAAGGAAAATGTAAATTTTAAGGGGGTCAATTATTGGCTCCCCTGTACATGTTACAGAAAAAAAGTAAGATAACTTTTTGAAGAGACCAATCTGACAAGCCCTCGTGCCAAGTTTTAACAAATTTTAATTAGCGAATTTTAAATTATTCAATTAAATGTAATTGCAAACTTACAAAATTTTTGGTTCAGGTAAAACCAAACAGGCACCAGTAAAATCAATATTGTCCTTGACATGAGAGTCAATAAATCAGTGACAGTAGGTATTTGAAGAAAAAATATGAATTATTTAATCAACGAAAAAGTATCCATAATTAAGTGGCATTATATGGAAAACAGTTTTAGAGCAGTATCTGAAATGTTTTCAGTTTATTTCCCCACCTAGCCCCACCAAGGTACCGTAATAAATAATTGTAAATGTTTAACTCAGGATATTGAAAATAGAGCCAAAGAAAGGAAGAACAGAGATCTTAATATTCTACTGAGTGTGGAGGAAAACAAAATGGTAAGTACGAGGGTTCTTGGGCAAGAGGTAAATAAACATCATACAACGATATTAAGCACTTTAAAAAAATACTGGAGGAAGGAGATAAAGAGCGAAGAATGGCATTTTGTTTTGAAATGATGGAAAGAGCAAATAACGATAGGAATTTTTAAAGAAATATTTGTTTTACCGATGAATGTACATTCACCCTCAACAATGAACCAAATGTTTAGAATTGCAGGTATTGGAGCCAAGAAAATGAACATCGCTTTGTTTATCCTCGGACACAATATCTTTAAAAAACATGTCTATTCGTGGGAATTATTGGACGCCATATCATTGGACCTTTTTTTATGGACTATAACCTGACAGCAGAAACTTATTTGGACTTATTTCAAAATAAAATTTGAACCGCCTTGGAAAAAGTTGTTCGTGAAGATCAAATGATCTGGTACCAAATGGATAGTTGCCCCGCCCATAATACCCGTATGGTTAGAGAGTACCTAGAAAATGCTTTTAACGGCAATATTATTGATCCACGGTACCGGGTACTTTGACCAGCCAGGTCACCGAATGTAAGGTCACTTAAAAAGTGTCATTTATAAAAGTATAAAATTTCAGAATCTAAACCAACTACAAATTTCGCAATATCAACTTAGCACCGTTAGAAACAAATTTTATGATCGGTTGGGATATTGTTTAGCTGTTAATGTAAGAGTGTTTAAACTTTTGATTAATTAATGTTTTTATGTAACTCTCTATTAGTTTTAAAAAAGTTATTGTATTTTATTTCATTTTATTTTTCCACATCTACTAAAATTTTAGGAGTTTAGTTCTCTCTTTTTTCGGATCTATTTTTGATCTTCTGAGTTAAACATTTACAATTATTTATTGCGATGGCTTTGGACTCAAATTTACTGACAAGTAGACTAAGCATTTTCCGTAGTTACTTTTTTATTTTTTGTCAACACTGGCATATCGGATTCTTTTGCTAATGTTGCTGTCAAGCCTAAGTCAAATTAATTAAATACCAAGTTACCAAATAAATAATTACATGTGTCAACAAAGTTGTCAAAAAAATATTTTTGAATTTAAGTTATGAGCCGAAATAATTCAGAAATAGAAGAAGCGGGCTAATTGTCTCAAAAGTTGCCTCCACTCCGATTTGAACCAAATTTGGTATACTAGAGTTTTTACCTCAGAGCTGATCACGAATCTGAAAATAATTTTTTTGGCAACGTTTCGTTTTGCGAGATATTTATCATCAAATTTAAAAATCAAACTAACCTTATGTTCACTATTCCTCCTTTTTTTGCATAGAATTTTTGATTTATATGTTATAGTCAATCCTCGAAGCTCTGGCGTTCCTAGGTTTAACTAGTCAATCCTCAGGTGTGACTCGGCCTCTGACTAAATAATTTTCGTCAAACCTAGGAGAAACTAATTTGGTTGGGCAAACGTTAAAACTCAATTTAATAAAATCGCGGTTTGACCAGTCAAACTTCAATTAGGTATTAGAAAGTCTCAGTTTGTTAAATTAGATGTAATAAAACGATTTTTTTTATTTTAATGTTTATTGTTCTTATATTGTCATAGTTAAAATAAAAAAAATAGTTTTTATTCAGACATAGTGAGGCATTACGACATTTAAAATTGCACAATACGTCAGATCCAAGGAAGTTTAAAGGTGTATGGAAGCCCAATGCTATGGCCCATTTGATCAAAAAATGTCCAGCCCAGTATGAAAATAACTGTCAAAGTGGGCCCCGCCGATTCTGCGCAATAACAAAATTCCACGAAATAATTTAATGTGTTGCCTACTTACACACTGATAAATCAGTGTGAAGTTAGCCAACACATTATAATTTTATGAGAGCCGGAGTACCGTTTTTTGGATTGATCAAAACCTTCTTATTTTAGTGATTAGTGTTTATTAAATTGTGACTATAATTTTGTGTTTATTGTTTGTTACTTATAATATCGTAACAAAATAACTAGAGGTTGTATGGTTTTGTCTTGCAAATCCAAGGGTAACATACCCGTTTTTTTAACTTTAGGTAAGTATTTTTTATATTTAAATTAGGTGCTTCTTATAAGACGTAACGTTAGGTAACCGAATAAATAATAATATATCAATTATGAATAATAGAAAATGAAAATTTCATAGGAAATATTAGTGAGAAAAGTAAGGCAATCTTAACTATCTTTTAGATGATTTCCACAATGTTTATGTATTTCTGTGGATTATTAAAAAGAAATAAGGTTTACATTTAGGTACTTTTATTTCATTTAATAATTTAGTACACTCTTTTACAGGATCAAAATTATTGATTACTGGGCAGACCAGGTAAATTTTAATATATATAGGTCCCTATAATTGAATGAAAGAAAGTACAATTTTGGTACGGTTTTTTAGGGCGCTGATTACAAATCTAAAAAAAAAATCGGCAATATTTCGTTTACGTGATATTCATTATCAAATTTGAAAATCAAACTAATTTTATTTACACTATTCCTCCTTCTTTTTGCACAATATTCTTGATTTTTACACTAAATTCACACAATATTTCACAAACACCTTTTAAAAACTTGTTTTATGTTTATTTTACACATTTTTTACACTTTTATTTTTTAAGCAAATAGGGCTGCTTCCTTTGAACTTAAAAGTTCGCAATTTAATGGAAAAAAGATGTAAAATAAATAATAAATACAAGGTTTTAAAGGTGTTTATAAATATCGTGTGCCACTTTGGTGTAAAAATCAAAATTGTGTACAAAAAGAGGAGAATATAGTGAAAATGAGGTGAGTTTAATTTTCAACTTTGATGATAAAGATCTCGGAAACGAAACGTTGTCGAAAAGATATTTTTTCAGATTTGTAATCAGCGCCTCAAAAAACCCCTGTATATCAAATTTGATCAAAATCGGAGAGGAGGCAACTTTCGAGACAATACCATTTGTTTAAAAATAAATTAGATTTGGTTTCTTAATCTTGCATTATCAACTTATTAAGCTCGACATACTGTACACACATAATATTTAACGGATACTGTTACAATGGATACTCAGGTACCAAAGGTTACTAAACATTTTTAACCACTCTTATTCTGTCTCATGAATGTTTGTTATTAGTGAAAAGTATATGCCTAAAAAGCAGTTACAAAAATTTCCACTTTTTAATGTACAACCAGAATCTTAGGATTAGATTAAACTCATTTACACTATCTTGCCCTTCTTTTATCACAAAATTGGTGATAAGTACATATTACTATCATACAATGTTTGAAATTTATTTTAAAAAATCGTGTTTTCATTTATTTACAAAGATTTTTGGTAAAAATACAAAACTTCCAAAAATATCGACCATTTAAATAGAAGGCAGTAAGTGGCGCCATCTATTCTTTCCATATTATATCAGATGATATAAAATCTAATATTACACAATAATTTTAAATGTTCTATAGTAGTATCGTTTAATAACCAACAATTTTGTGCAAAAAAAAAAACAGTGAATGTTGGAATTTAGCATTTGATGATGTCAATTTTATAGATAGCAACAAAGAATTATGGAAATCCGGCCCTGACCTACTATTCATTGCGCAAACTCCGAGGGGCCAATCCCCCTATTCCCGCTGCCTTGCACGCCTGGACAATTTTGTTCTACTGTATTGGGCTTCCATTCACCTTTAAACTTCCTTGGTCAGATCTCTTACATTTACAACTAACCACAACTAACCAAAACTAACCACAAGTTACCGCAAGTATAACCGTATTTAAACGTGTTACAAGTACAGTCGACGTTTGACCGAGTCTGCCAGTCGCTTCTAGAATCGACTAGGCAAAGCCCGAAACAGATTATTTTAATTTCGACGTTTGACTGAAAAGTTAGGAACTTCAAGGTTTGACTAAAAATACTTTAGTCAAAGGCCGAAATTCGAATTTATTTCGGGATTAACCCGAAGGCTTTGGTCAAAGCTAAGATAAACCAGTCATTCCGCGAAAAGACTGCATATCGACCTTAAATGGCATACAATATTTTATAAACACCTTTTAAAAACTTGGTTTTATATTTATTTGACACCTTTTTTTTCAATAAATTGCAAACCTCCACTTTCAAACGCCGCTTACGCCGCAACCATGTATACACTAGGGATTTTATCAGCACATTTTGCCGCGGCCTTTGACATAGGACATTCTTTTTATTAAAACGTATCAAAAGATATTGATTTTAAATATTTTTTTGCAATAGGACATATTTGCCGATGCCAAAATATTAGGAAAACGATTATATTTAGATTTTTTTAATATTTAATAAAGCTATTATGTATTTTATATTATCGCAATACCGGCATTTTTTAAACCGGGAAAATATAAACTCAGAACGAGATTTTGCTCGCAATATGGATTTAAATCAGTAAATATTCCGGCAAGCTCGTAAATTTTAGGCGGCACAGGCGAAACATGAGCGAGTGGCGCATACATTACAAAATCCAATCTAAACTTCGGGGATGACAAAGTGGCGACCTTATAAATATGCGGCCATATCTTGGCGAGAATATGCGGCCATATTTTACACGAGCTAAGCCAAAATGGCAAGCGATGTCTTTAATATTGTTTACACACTACCTTTCAGTGATCTTTTTTGCAAAAATCTTGAATATAAATAATTTTAAATAAAAATTTAAATAAGGATTTTTAAACAGACATTTCGAGTTCTGAGTATCTTCCTTCTTTCTCTTTCCTCTAATCTTTTTTTTGTTTTATTTAAAAAGAAGTTAATTGATATCCCTTCAATCGGAGCAACGAGCGAGGGGTAAACAAGGAAGTTTAAAGGTGAATGGAAGCCCAATGCTATGGCCCATTCGTTCAAAAAATGTCCAGCCCAGTATGAAAATAACTGTCAGATTTGGCCCCGCCGATTCTGCGCAATAACAAAATTTCACGAAATAATTTAATGTGTTCCCTACTTACACACTGATAAATCAGTGTGTAGTTAGGCAACACATTATACTTTTATGAGAGAACAATATAACTTTTATGGTTGTCTAAGGTTTTTGGTGCGTCGTCTCATCATTCGTCATTTTCGTTGTTGTTTGTGCCCTTTGCGCCGATTGTTTTGCTTTGTGTGAGTACCTATATTTTGTGGTTGCAGAAGTTTTTTGGATTGATAAAAACCTTCTTATTTTAGTGATTAGTGTTTATTAAATTGTGACTATAATTTTGTGTTTGTTTGTTACTTATAATATCGTAACAAAATGATCAGAGGTTGTATGGTTTTGTCTTGCAAATCCAAGGGTAACATACCCGGCATTTTTTACTTTAGGTAGGTATTTCTTATATTTAAATTAGGTGCTTCCTATGAGACGTAACGTTAGGTACCCGAAAAAATAAAAATATATCAATTATGAATAATAAAATAATGAAAAATTCATAGGAAATAGCAGTGAGAAAAGTAAGGCAATCCTAACTATCTTTTAGATGACTTCCACAATGTTTGTGTATCTCTGTGGATTATTAAAAAGAAATAAGATTTACATTTAGGTACTTTTATTTGATCTAATAATATAGTACATTCTTTAAAAGGATCAAAATTATTAATTACTGGGCAGACCAGGCAAATTTTAATATATAAAGGTCCCTCTAATTGAATGAAAGAAAGTACAATTTTATGCTAAAGTTCCTTTTTGCTTTTTCTGTATTTGTTAAGAAAGAAATTAGATTTTTGGTTTCTTAAACTTACATTATCAACTTTTTAAGCTCGACATACTGTAGACACATAATATTTAACGGATACTGTTACAATGGATACCTAGGTACCAAAGGTTACTAAACATTATTCTGTCTCATGAATGTTTGTTATTAGTGAAAAGTATATGCCTAAAAAGCATTTATAAAAAATTTTACTTTTTAATGTACAACCAGAATCTTAGGATTAGATTAAACTCATTTACACTATGTTGCCCTTCTTTTATCACAAAATCGGTGATAAGTACATGAAACTATCATACAATGTTTGAAATTTATTTTAAAAAATCTTGTTTTTATTTATTTACAAAGATTTTTGGTAAAAATACAAAACTCACAAAATATTGACCATTTAAATAGAAGGCTTCTTTCCATATTATATCAGATGATATAAAATCCAATATTACACAATAATTTTAAATATTCTATGGTAGTATCGTTTGAATTTGACATTTGATGATGTCAACTTTATAGATAGTAACAAAAAATTATGGAAGTCCGGCTCTGACCTACTATTCATTGCGCAAACTCCGCGGGACCAACCCCCCTATTCCCGGTGCCCTGCACGCCTGGACAATTTTGTTCTACAGTATTGGGCTTCCATACACCTTTAAACTTCCTTGGGGGTAAACCATCAAAGAGTTAAATCCTTTTTACAAATATATGCCAACTTAACTCAAACATTAACTCTGCATATCATTAACTTTAATCTTCAGATCACATTCTATTTTCAAATGGTCTAAAGTTCCTCAGTCTAGAAGGAATCGACGCATAAGTACCGAAAAACTATTTTACCTTAATTTTTGTATACGATCTTTTTTAAATTGCCCAACTGATTATTTAAACCGAAATTGTTTAAACAATAGCAAGGAATTGTTATTTTCCAACCGGACATTTTTTAAATATTCTCTATTAAAATACAAATAAAAAAGGTCATATGACTTTACACGATAAAGTTAATATTTTTGGAGATATGAACTTTTAAAGGTTCGAAAAATCTCAAGTTTGGGTACTTATAAGACAATACCGCCTGCAAAGGCTGACATATTTGTGCAACAGGACGTGGAAACAAAATCCTGAAAAATATGATCATACAAGGGCTACAGATATTATCGACTAATTGCTCTTGGACATGAGCATGACATGGCATGACAACAGCCGTCTACAACTTTGACAAACCATATAATATTAGCTGCCATTCTGAAATATGGACAAAGGGAACACCTTCATCACTTGTTAGAGGCCAAATTACTTATAAATGCTGAAATCCGCCATATTAAAAACGTCATTCCAAATTTCCGAATTTTGACCCAAGATTATTAATTTCCAGATTTTGAGCCTAGCACCCTTAAAAATCTTTATATCCTTAATATGATGCAAATAGGTTAATAAATGCCAAAATCCACCGGTTTGAATCTCCCATTTTAAACAAATAATGATGAAGAATTTTAAAACAATTTCATATTAAAATCTTTAAAGAAATACACCCAACATGTAATTTTTAACCAAAATATGTTGTTTTACAGGTCCAGAGAAACAACATTCAAATGAAACATTTTTTTTTGAGTGTGGTATCTACAAGGAAGTTTAAAGGTGTATGGAAGCCTAATACTGTAGAACAAAATTGTCCAGGCGTGCAGGGCAGCGGAAATCGGGGGATTGGCCCCGCGGAGTTTGCTCAATGAATAGTAGGTCAGAGACGGACTTCCATAATTCTATGTTACTATCTATAAAGTTGACATCATCAAATGTTAAATTCAAGCATTCACAGTTTTTTTTTTATTTTTTGCACAAAATTGTTGGTTAATAAACGATACTACCATAGAATATTTTTAATTATTGTGTAATATTGGATTTTATATCATCTGATATAATATTGAAAGAATAGATGGCGCCACTTTACAGCCTTCTATTTAAATGGTCGATATTTTTGGGAGTTTTGTATTTTTACCAAAAATCTTAGTAAATAAATAAAAACACGATTTTTTAAAAATAAATTTCAAACATTGTATGATAGTTTAATGTACTTATCACCAATTTTGTGATAAAAGAAGGGCAAGATAGTGTAAATGCGTTTAATCTTATCCTAAGATTGTGGTTGTACATTAAAAAGTGAAAATTTATAACTGCTTTTTAGGCATATACTTTTCACTAATAACAAACTTTCATGAGACAGAATAACAGTGGTTAATAATGTTTAGTAACCTTTGTTACCTAGGTATCCATTGTATCAGTAACCATTAAATATTATGTGTCCACAGTATGTCGAGCTTAAAAAGTTGATAATGTAAGTTTAAGAAACCAAAAATCTAATTTCTTTTCAAACAAATACAGAAAAAGGAAAAAGGAACTTTAACATAAAATTGTACTTTCTTTTATTCAATTAGAGGGATCTGTATAAATTAAAAATTGCCTGGTCTGCCAAGTAATTAATACTTTTGATCCTTTAAAAGAATGTAATATATTATTAAATGAAATAAAAGTACCTAAATGTAAATCTTATTATTTTTTTAATAATCCACAGAAATACACAAACGTTGTGGAAATCATCTAAAAGATAGTTAAGATTGCCTTACTTTTCTCACTGCTATTTCCTATGAAATTTTCATTTTCTATAATTCATAATTGATATATTATTATTTATTCGGTTACCTAACATTACGTCTCATAAGAAGCACCTAATTTAAATATAAGAAATACTTACCTAAAGTAAAAAATGCCGGGTATGTTACCCTTAGATTTGCAAGACAAAACCCTATAACCTTTAGTCATTTTGTTACGATATTATAAGTAACAAACAATAAACACAAAATTATAGTCACAATTTAATAAACACTAATCACTAAAATAAGAAGGTTTTTATCAATCCAAAAAACTTCTGCAACCACAAAATATAATCACACAAAGCAAAACAATCGAAACTAATACGGCTCTCATAAAAGTATAATGTGTTGCCCAACTGCACACTGATTTATCAGTGTGTAAGTAGGCAACACATTAAATTATTTCGTGGAATTTCGTTATTGCGCAAAATCGGCAGGGCCAACTCTGACAGTTATTTTCATACTGGTCCGGACATTTTTTGATCGAATGGGCCATAGCAATGGGCTTCCATACACCTTTAAACTTCCTTGGGTAACCAAGAAGGGGCATTAATGCTACTCGCATTTGATCTTAAGAGTCCATTCGCGCTGCGAAAATTGGATCCAATTTGGGGTTCGGAGCATAATGTTTTTTTGAAAAACGGTATAAGTTATCGATTATTTTCAAAAACTATATGAAAGCAAACACTTAAATCTAGGCTTCTGCTGTAATAGTTTTTTAAATTTGGATTTAGTTTGTAATATTTCCTTGAGTGAAAGTCACCCTAAAATCGATTATGTTTAGATACTATTTTTTCTTAACTCGACTCATATTTTAAAAATCCGTTACGGCAGAGGCATAGATTATTTCCTTACCTTTAAAGTGGTGTATAATTTATGCCATTTAAATGAAAAATAATTACCGAAAAACGTTATCTCCTGTAGGCTTGCAATCGGAAACAACATCGCATCGATACACCGAATTTGGAAGAACCTAAATAAAATATAATATTTTTAATGCGGCTATACGAAAATTGTGGTAGTGGGAGTTTTTTAGTCTCCGCCCACCGTCTCCGCGTCCTTTCGCCCGACCCCTAAGCTAAGGTGTAGCGTAAATGCACTCTTAAAAGTTTTGATTGCTTGATTTTGATAATTTTTTAATATGTTATCCGTGAGAAAACCCCGAGGCACTTTTAAATGGGATATTTTAATATTTATTATTACTATTTATAAATGAGATCACTGATGCCAAAGAAACAATGCGACAACTTAAACATGACATTTCAACAAAGGACGCAGATGGTGGATTTAAGAGTATAAGACAGCTTAAAGACGGGGCAGTAGTCATCGAAAGTTGTGATGAATTACAACGACAAAAATTAAAAAAGCTCTACAAAACTCTTCAAAGGTTCAAATTAAGGAATGCAAGACCACAGACCCAATGTTTGTAATAACGGGAATCAAAAAGGATTACAAATGAGAATTTTAAATGAATTAATTAGACAAAATAATGAAATAGAAAGAGAGTTCTAAAAGATGTGGTAAACAATATAAAAGTAATTTATCGAAAACCATGTAGAAACCCGATGAAAGAAAATTGGATCCTCCAATCACCAGCCCAAATAGCAAAATGGTTCTTAAAAAAGCAGATTATAAATTTTGATTTAGTTATAGTTTATGTAGTTGAACATATAAATCTAGCCCAATGTTATCAGTGTTCAGGATTCGGTCATGTAGCAAAATATTGCAAAGAAAAAATGTGTTGGTATAAATGTGGAGACGAGCATCTAGGAAAAGACTGTGAAAAGCTGAATGGAAATGCCCCCAACTGTATTAAAATGAAATATAAAAACAGAAGAATGCAACCACTCTGCTAGAGACTGGAATTGCCCATTATACAAAAGAAAAATGGAGCAATATCGTCGGAATCAGGTTAACTATACAAGCTCTTTTTATGAAAATAAACAAAAAGATATTCCAGATAACATCGAAATAATAAACCTGCTACAAAACTATCAAGCATAATACACCAAAATGTGCAGTCAATAGGAAATGCAGTTGATCAAATTAGGGAAATGTTAAAGGAACATCCCGAATGTAAGGTGCTATGTATCTCAGAGCACTGGAAATCCCAAGAACAGTTGAAGCAAATTGCAATAAAGAATTTTAAACTAGCCTCAATGTTTTGCCGCGAAGGGACATCATGGTGGATGGCCATTTATTAGAAAAGAACATAAAATAAAAGGGAAAAAATCTAAACAGTTTACCAGTTACTAATATTTTTGAATGTTCAGCTATTGAGTGTCAAATGGGAAAGACAGAGGTAATAATCATATGTATTTATAGACCATACTGGGGATATAAAGTCGTTTTTAGAAATAAAAACCCGTTAAAAGGTTTTTAAAGAACAAAAGACAATTTTTCTAGCTGGTGACTTTAATATCGAGTTAATTAAAGAAACAAAACAAAAAAGGACTTTTATCAATGCTTAACTCTTTTAACCTTGTGCCTACTATACAGGAAAATACAAGAATAACGAGCAAGACTTCAAGTTGCATTGATAAATTTTCAAAAATCTAGTTTTAAGGAAGTTTATTTTTGAAAGTTTATTTCAATCACACTGCTCAAAAACTTGTTTTTGAAATAAATAAGAATAAAACAAATTATGAGTTTAACCTTTTTACAGAAACAAACAAAGACAATTTTTATATCTAAATCAACAAAAATGGAAGAAGTATTTCAGAAAAAAAAGTCAGATTAAAAAACAAGGAATATTTTTATGTACATATTAACAAATATTTTTAATCAGCATTTTCCTTCAAGAAAGGTCTTTGAAAAACCTTAAAAAACGAAATGTTCAAAGTCCAGAAATTAAAAGGGCAAAATTAAGTTTTATTAGCATTATCAAAAATTGATAATAAATTTAAAGAAATAAATAAAAAGAAAACTTTTTTATTAAAACAACAACATAAAAAAAAATCTTGAAAACGAATTTCCAAATCAGATAACAAAATGAAATGTACCATTTGCAAAGAAATTACTCAAATCGCCAAACAATAATGATACCGGATTAGAGGAAAGCAGATTTTATAGCGAATAAATATAATAACTTTTAATTAATGTTGTACCAAACTTGTTGAAAAATGTAGATAAAATTCCTCACACTTGCAACATTCCGCAAAGATAAATCAATGTTTTTAAAAAAAAAAAAAAGGAAAATCCCAGAAATTTGACAAAGTTATAGACCTTTTAAATTTTACCCGGATTTTCAAAAAATATTTGAATTACAATAGAAAGATTAATTAAAGAATTTGTGTAAACTATTTTAAAGTCAACATGGGTATTTAAAAGGAAAATCCACACAAACCGCAATTTTTAATTTATAAAAACAATAATTAGATGTTTTGAGAAAGGACATATTAGCCCTTTTGAATTTTATTGCTTAATAAGGCCATGACTTTCAAATAGAAAGTACTTTTAAAAAAAATGGAACGTTATGGAATAGGGGGAAATGCCTTAAATGGGTTTTTTTTCTTATTTAAGTAACAGAAAGAAGTGGTAATTAAGAAGTGGAAAGTGTCATACTTCGGACTCTTTGTCAAAAACAAATTAAAGGAACCAAATTTGTTTATCGTTTCACCATGACCTGTACTCCGTAGCAAATAAAGAAAATCAAGCAATATTATTTTGCAGACCATACAAATTTAATAATAGAGGACAAAATATAGCTGAGTTAAGAACTGATAGCCAAAATTTACTAAGAAAAGTTAAATGTTCATAAAAAATGATTTGATATTAAATTCTAAAAAAAAAAACCAAAAACAATCTAAAACAGAAAAAATGGATTTTTTTGAAGTTAATAATCGGGATAAAATTGAAGTATCAGAAAATTTAAATTTTTGGGAATTTATCTGAATAAGTCCTTAGACTGGTCTTATCACCTTAGTAATTTAATAAAAAAACTTAATTAAATTTCTATGGATTGGAGTCATTGGGGAATATAGAACAATCAAACACTTAAAAAGTATACCGGCAAATTTTTGAATCAGTTCTTAAGATGGAATAATATTTTGGGGTAGAGATAGCATGATTCAAATACTTTTGTTTTCAAAAGAGAGCAGGCGAATAATAACAAAAATGGGCTTTATTGATTCTTGCAGGTCAGTTTTTAAAAGTTTGGGATAATGACTGTTTATGCAATTATGTTTATGAGGTTTAATGTTTTTCTTTAAAAATAAAAGTCTATTTGGGATTGAAATTCCAAATTAAAATACAAATAGAAAATGAAATTTCCAATGACCGACTTCAAATAACTAAAAGATGTCCCCAAATATGTGTATTAAATTTTTAATAAATTAACACGAATAAAAGACTAGAAAGTGAAAGACTATTTAAAAGAAGTTAAAAAATTGTTAGTACAGCTAGAACCATACCATAAGATGATTATTTAAACAAAGTAACTGTTAGTCTTTTGTGTGTGTATTTTTAGAAATTTATTGTTTTTTTTTTGTTTTTAATTGACGTTATTTCACTTTGTTATCTTGTAGCAATTTTGAAATAAAGAGTATTATTATTATTATTATTTTATTTTACGGTGTCTCACAAAAATGATTTTATAATTTTAATACATTTATAATATTCTACAAGCAGAGAAATTATTGAACGGTACTTGTAAAACTTTCTGTAAAATTTATAATAAGATGTCCCATTTACAAGTTACTTAAGGTTTTCTCAAAACTTAGATTTAAAAAAATGTTCCATTGAAGGGTGGTTTCATGTTAATCTCAGAAATAATATATGCAGATACCAGACAAAAGAAAGAAAAGACTTAACATTTCATTCATAAGTGACACTTTGTTTTGTCCCAAAAATTTTCAATAAAATCATAAGGGGAAAAAAGGTAGAAGAAAATTAGTACTGACGGCAACATTGTAGGGGGCCCTTTCATTCGACCAGTGGCGTATGGTTTTTTAAAAAAATTTCGATTAGATATAAATTTATTAAAAATATTAATTTTTGAATCGTTCTTATTATGGTGATTTTTTAATTTTGTTTATTAAAAAAAAATTTATTAGCAACATAAATAGTTATAAAATATTTTATTCTAAAAACATAAAATATTTTTGGTATATTGGTTATTTAAAAAAATTACTTTTTTTCTCCTATAAATTTGAATAATTACAAATTAAAAAAAAAAAAAAACTGGGGATTTTTTTAATATTAAAACAAAAAATAAATAAAAAATTGATATACTTTTTTGGGGGGTCTTAAATGAAGTGGAGTCAGAGCTAAAAAAAAAGTTATATTAATTAAGTTAAAAAAAAATAGGTCAAAAAAAAAGTACTTTTTAAAAAAAAAGCTCAAAGTTATTAGATAGACCTACACCAAAGAAATAATGTGTTTTTTAAATCAAGAACCAAAGTTTACGAAGACTTGTAAATATACAAAACAACGTTAACAATAATTTGAATGTATTAGTCTAAAAATTTTCCCTTTCCCTCAACAGATTGATTGTCAAATATATGATGTAAAATTTTTGGATGGCTCCACCTTAAATATTTGCTATTGTTTGCCTTAACCAAAAAAACCGTGGATCAAAATGGTCCGAGCATAGAAGGGTGCTTTAAAAAATTGTCCCTCTTCAATTCCCAAAGAGAAAAAAAATGTTTCTTT
>JAHBCN010015458.1:5000-21097 GCA_019359885.1 Listronotus oregonensis
CTCTTACGGACAGATCTATATATTTACATCATATAATCTTATATATATTATATATATAAATTTATATATATATTTATATTAAATTTATATATTATAAAATGATATAAATAAATATCAATTTATAAAATAATGTATGACATAATACGAATATTTGTTTAAAATAATTATATAAAAATGTAAAACAAATTGTAAGAGATAAAAGATTCGTAACTAACTTTTCTACAAGATAGAATTAGTTGGAAATCGCAAAATATAATAGGTCTGTGCAAAATAGCAATAAACAAAAACATCACAAAAAGTAGTTTTTTTTTGGATTTTTTGGACCCCTAGATTTATCTGAGGACCTCTATATTCGGCCAAATAAAACTTTATTTTTTAAATTTCACAATAATTTTTCAATTTAATTTTTTTAGAAAAAATGCAAATTGGGTGGAGAATATTAAACCTAAACTTTTGATTTTTATTTCATATATTCTAGAAGTCCAAAGCTTTCAAACACTTTTTGAAAAATTAAAATAGGGTCATTTGGGCATCCTCAGCAATTGTTTAACGTTCCGTTAACGTTGTCTACGGCATACAAATAATTATTAGCTGTAAACTACCATCTCCCCTTCATTCACGTAAGGGTAATATCACATTAAACTGGACTTACAGTTTAACGTTGATTTCGAACTACACCCAACAGCACACGGTGTTTAACAGCGGTCACCCATCTAGTTACTAACCGTGCTCAACATTTTTAACTTCGCCGATCTCACGGAAAAGGGTTTAAATAAATAACCATATCCCTGTAGTATTGAAAGCAATTATTAATAATAAACATTTTAAATATAAAAAAAATCCATGATGAGACTCCCTATTCGAAACCCAACCGCTAAGTTCACACGTCGTTGTCGTGGTTGGGCCCAGTAGGATCTTTTGGAACATGCGCTAGAGTTGCTGGTTATCGGCAACTTTTGTTGCTAGCGTAAGAAACGGGATGCTAAGATAAACACAAGGCTTAACTCAAGGTGTTGGCATACCGTGCTGATGAGTGAATGACATCCTGTGCCTTAAACAGGTGTCTCAAACGGTTCCTCTGAGATGATATAAATTCAAAATAAATTGATCCAACTTCCGCATCGGTCTGAAATTTTTATTTGATCGTCTTAACGTCATAAAAAAGCCCTTTTCAACCCTCAAGTACGTCCGAGGGCCGAAAAAAATTCAAAATGAATGGATCCAACTCTCGCATCGGTCTAAATTTTTTATACGATCGTCTTAAAGTCATAAAAAAGCTGAAAAAAAATTTTTGGCGCGATGTTGCCCTTGGAACCACCCCTTTTAACCTCAAGTACGTCCGAGGGCCGAAAAAAATTCAAAATGAATTGATCCAACTCTCGCATCGGTCTGAAATTTTTATACGATCGTCTTAAAGTCATAAAAAAGCTGAAAAAAATTTTGGCGCGATGTTGCCCTTGGAACCACCCTTTTTAACCCTCAAGTACGTCCAAGGGCCGAAAAAATTCAAAATGAATTGATCCAACTCTCGCATCGGTCTGAAATTTTTATACGATCGTCTTAAGTCATAAAAAAGCTGAAAAAATTTTTTGGCGCGATGTTGCCCTTGGAACCACCCCTTTTTAACCCTCAAGTACGTCCAAGGGCCGAAAAAATTCAAAATGAATTGATCCAACTCTCGCATCGGTCTGAAATTTTTATACGATCGTCTTAAAGTCATAAAAAAGCTGAAAAAAATTTTTTTGGCGCGATGTTGCCCTTGGAACCACCCCTTTTTAACCCTCAAGTACGTCCGAGGGCCGAAAAAATTCAAAATGAATTGATCCAACTCTCGCATCGGTCTGAAATTTTTATACGATCGTCTTAAAGTCATAAAAAAGCTGAAAAAATTTTTGGCGCGATGTTACCCCTGGAACCATCCTCTTTTTAACCCTCAAGTACGTCCGAGGGCCCCAAAAAACATCAAAATGAATTGATCCAACTCTCGCATCGGTCTGAAATTTTTATACGATCGTCTTAAAGTCATAAACAAGCTGGAAAAAATTTTTTGGTGCGATGTTGCCCTTCGAACCACCCCTTTTTAACCCCAAGTACGTCCAAGGGCCGAAAAATATTCAAATGAATTGATCCAACTCTCGCATCGGTCTGAAATTTTTATACGATCGTCTTAAAGTCATAAAAAAGCTGGAAAAAATTTTTGGCGCGATGTTACCTTGGAACCACCCCTTTTAACCCTCAAGTACGTCCGAGGGCCGAAAAAATTCAAAATGAATTGATCCAACTCTCGCATCGGTCTGAAATTTTTATACGATCGTCTTAAAGTCATAAAAAAGCTGGTAAAAATTTTTGGCGCGATGTTGCCTTGAACCACCCCTTTTTAACCCTCAAGTACGTCCGAGGGCCGAAAAAAATTCAAAATGAATTGATCCAACTCTCGCATCGGTCTGAAATTTTTATACGATCGTCTTAAAGTCATAAAAAGCTGAAAAAATTTGGCGCGATGTTCCCCTTGGAACCACCCCTTTTTAACCCTCAAGTACGTCCAAGGGCCGAAAAATATTCCAAATGAATTGATCCAACTCTCGCATCGGTCTGAAATTTTTATACGATCGTCTTAAAGTCATGAAAAAGCTAGAAAAAAAATTTGGCGTGATGTTGCCCTTGGGACCACCCCTTTTTAACCCTCAAGTACGTCCGAGGGCCGAAAAAAATTCAAAATGAATTGATCCAACTCTCGCATCGGTCTGAAATTTTATATAATCGAAGGGGGTAAAAAAGGGTGAATTTAGTCCTTCTTAGCCCTTAAATGTAATTTTTAATATCATATTTGAATTTAGTGACCCAAAAAACCTTTATGTACCATTAAAAACGAGGAAAAACTTTTTAAGCGAAATGTATGTAGCGGGTAAAAAGTGTGAATTTAGCCCTTTCTAGCCCTTAAATGTAATTTTTTATATTATATTTAAATTCAGTGGCCCAAAAGACCATATGTACTATCAAAAATGGATTTTTTTTTGGGGAAATATATTTATATAGGGTGTAAAATAAATGGAGTAAAAAAGTCCCCCTTTCGTAGTATCCAATATCCCTTTCCGACACTTTGTACTTGATCTGTTTTTAAACAGAATGCAAAATGTTTCATCTCGATTTATGTACTTCCAAAATCAATTCAAGATGAATTAACAAGAATATTCCTTGGCTAGTGATGAGCAAAGCAAGACCAAGACCGAGACCGGGCTAGTCTTAATCTTGGTCTTGGTCTTGCAAGCCTGGTCTTGGTCTTGGTCTTGCAAACCAAAGGAAGGTCTTGGTCTTGGTCTTGTTTGGTCTTGCACCACCCGGTCTTGGTCTTGGTCTTGCTGCAAGAGTCTTGCAGGTCTTGCTTTTTTTGGTGGTAATAATTTAAACTAAGTAATATTGAATAAAATATATTTTTTTAATACTTAAAAATAAATAGAGATGGAAACTATATTTTCTGCATTAAAATTATAAAATATGCCAATTTTAACCTTACACGTACGTTTGAATTATTTGATTAAAAAGCATATTTTAAATGTCGGAGTTTACTTATTTATGCTTAATTTTTAGATGAATTAAGACACAAACCTGTTTTTATACATTTAGTGGCACATAGAAACATTTTGGTGATAAGAACTATTTAAATTTTCTTTGAAAAAGCATATAAAATTAAAAGAAATACTATGTACCAAATACTATGTACTGTGTGAGCAGAAAAATAAGGCTTTTTATTAAAAAAAAGTTATTCAAAAATCTCTTCAGTTCATGTGATTTTTTTATCTTTAAATCAGTCAAACATTTGCCGTACAAAGTTTGTACAAATACTTTATAAACATCCTGCATAAACAAGGTGACTCAATACTGTGACAAAGCTCGATATCTCCAAAACCAGTTCGTCATGGTGAAAAACTGAATATGAAAAAATTATAATAAAAGGACGGAAAATGTGATTTTTTTTTCTATTCCAGAATTTTTTAAAGAATCCACTGCTACTCAAGAAAACTCCCTTATTTTTAGCTTTTAACCCAAAATATTAAATTTATGACAAAAAATCCATTAAGAAAAACAGCACCCTGTATATTATGCTGTAAAATTGTTAAACTGTCATATAGAAACAATGTCAACGTGGAATGGTTTTTAAATATAATTTATGTTTTACCTATCTATTATTGATCTATAATACCTTAGAAACGGAATATGTTATGATAGCAATAATACCTGCTATCACACCTAGGGCATTATAAGCGGGCATTATGATAATGCCCGCTTATAATGCCCTAATGCGCTAATATGGAAATTTTATTGCTTATCCAATTTTATTTCTCTCACAATAAAGATCAAGTTTATACAAAAAATAATTTTTCTTTAAACAATACTAAAAATTAAACTTTATTTCCAAAATAAAAATTACAATTTTGAAATGTCCCGGAAAATGTAGCTGATCCCACTATAGAATGGTCGGTGTTTTTTGTGATGGTACAGCGGTGGTAGCACTAACGCTATTTTGTATAGAAGAACAGTCCATTAAAGAATTTTCAATAGTCGATACGGAATTAACCTCGGAATTAACTGAATTGGCAATCATTTTGGCTACTTTGTTTTTGGATGAAATACTTTCTTCTATATATCCTTCAGCTACTGAAGAGCTTTTCCATTTCCCATGTTGTTTTAGCGTTTCAAACGAAGCACCTGCCTCAACAAGTAAAGTTGACCATGTGCGACGCAAACAGTGGCCGGTGTAAGCTTCTGCATTATCCAGTTTTAAAAATTTTGCGATCAATGTTGGGACGCTTCCTATGGTATTTTTTCCAATGGGTTTTACTGTACATCGACCCTTTCTATAGGTAAAAAAGGGATCTTCGCTTCTTTATTCCAGCTGGTCTTAATGTTGTGTACTTTTTATTAAATTTAAAGCGCCTAAATCTCCTTCAATAATAGTAAAACTTTTTGAAGTTGAAGTTTTAGTTTCTGGTACCTTTATAACCAAGACTGTTCCTCTATCTTCAATGTCATCAATGGTCATTTTGACCAACTCATCTCGTCTTAAACCTCCAAAAACACCCATTATCAATATGACTTTGTGTACCAAGTAGATATCATCAGGAGCCTTCTTAATAAATTTTAAGGTAATTGTCTAGAAAGTGGCCGCAACTCGGATTTTGACCAAATTTGGTATACAGGGGTTCTTTTGGGCGCTGATCAGAATCTGAAAACTTTGGGAAACGTTCGTTTTCGAGATATCCATCATCAAGTTGAAAATCAAACTAACCTCATTTACACTTTTCCCTCCTTTTTTGTAGAATTTTGATTTTTACACTAAATTGGAACAAAATAGTTAATAACACCTTTTAAAAACTTGTTTTAATATTTATTTTATACCTATTTTTCATTTAATTGTAAAAATTCACTTTCAAACGCTGCAACCAGGTATACAATATATACAACATGGCCGCCTCGTTTGAGAATGATACTTGGCAATTTAATAAAGAAAAAGGTGTAAAATAAACAAAAAAGTTTTTAAAAGGTGTTTATAAAATATTGTGTGCCACTTTAGTGTAAAAATCAAGAATTGCTTACAAAAAGAAGGGGGAATATAGTGTAAATGAGGTTAGTTTGACTTTCAAGTTTGATGATGGATATCTCGTAAACGAAACGTTTCCGCCAAATATTTTTTTCAGATTCGTGATCAGCGCCCCAAAAAACCCCCGTGTGCCAAATTTGGTCAAAATCGGAGTTTCGGCCACTTTCTAGACAATTACCAATTTTAATATTTGTTCTCCTTCCAAAACTTTAGACTTCTTCGGGACGTATCCTTTCGACTTAACTTTTAAAAAAGATATGAGACGATGGTATTGCGAAATGTCTATATTTTCATAGACCATCAACGTAGACCTTAGGGTGGAATACTTGGTCCAGAGAGAGTTCGCACTGTACTTTTCCGACTAAAAATAATAAAGTTTGTTAAACATATGTATTAAAATAAAATCAATAACTTACCAGTTCCTGGAAATATGCCATTAAAACGTTTTCGGTTATTTGAAGAATTGCGTTCGCATCTTTCCAAATACCAAATATGCCATACCCTGATCATACTGTTGCCTTGATTAACTGGCAAAAGATTTTCGGTCGCTTTATGACCTTTTCTTATATTTTGTGGAATTTCTTCCATTTTGAGCAAATCGTTAAATAAAAAATGCCAACCGACTAACTGACAGAAACATCAAAGTCAAACTTAACACCAGTCATTATCTACTTACGTATACAGGTACAGGTGCAACTTATTTTTTATATTGCGAATAAATAATGTAATTAGTCATTGAAAAACTCTTTTTTGGGTAAAACATAAAACATTGTATAGCACCAGGTTTATTGACTATAATCATCAGGTCAAAATTCTAGCCCTCGGGCTATTTGACCTTCAGGGCATTATAGTCCCAGTAACGCCCTTGATACATAAATAGCTATTTCGGTTTTGAAAAAAATTATGATATTATTCTTTTAGCATTTTTGTGCCTTTTACGTCAAAACCGGAAGTGGTATTCAAAATTCATTTGTATAAAAATTTTTCCTATATGACATGAAATATATATATTTTTTAATAATTCCTTTTTTACATTTATATCTTTATTTTCAGAAGCAATCTTATGGTGTCACTTTTTACAGTGTAGAACAGAAATAATGGTTTTCTGGATTTTGAAAATTTTGGTCCACTCTGTAAATGGTATCACTTAGCTAATTAAAAAAACATTTGGAATATGAAAGTTATTTTCAGCTTTTATAACTTTTGTACCCCTAGCTTTTCTCTGTCGTGAACGGTTTCGGAGATATCGTGCTTGGTCGAACCATTAAATCACAATCCTATTATTTTTAAAATTGAATTTGAAATGTTATTCATTATTCATAATCGTTTTTAAAGAACTGTATAAAATAACAGTGATTTATTTAATTAGGTATTATTTTATAAAAGAAACCTGTTACTCATTAAATAATCGCCTTTTTTGGCAGTTCTCGCCACATTTTTTGTCATTTCTGTATGAAATACCTCTGTATATTGAATAAAAAAATTGAATATTATAATATTTTTAAAAAAGTTGCAGAAGTGCAAGAGTCTTGCAGGTCGGTCTTGGTCTTGCGTAGTCTTGCACCCCTCGATCTTGGTCTTGGTCTTGCACACCCCGGTCTTGGTCTTGGCCTTGCAAGCGAAAAGGCGGTTTGGTCTTGGTCTCGGTCTTGGTCTTGCTGCAAGACCAAGACCGGTCTCGCTCATCACTATCCTTGGCGTATTTTAACTTTACCTTGGTTACTATTTTGCTTGCAGAAGACATTTTTTGTGTCAAGCCACAATCTATATTTATTTATTTGCCACATTTTAAAACCTCTTTGATTATAAGGTATCGAACACAAAAATATATTGAAAATAATTATCAATTTTTGTTATAACATAATAATAAAACGTGCAAATTGATTAGATAAATAAGATAATACTTTTGTATTAACCTTAATTATATTTTTTTCCTTTATACCATTGTTGACGTTGCTCTTAAATATATCAACCCGCTTTTAATTTTGTTTATGATCCATCATACTAATTAGAAATCTTTTTCCTTTTTTTTCCCCGAGTGGAATTCCATAAATAATCATTTACTACAGAAAATATTTTAAACTTGTTAATTTATAAGAGTATTTTACACTGGCATAATGTCATAGAAACAGTTTGTTTTGGTGTTAGTCGTTAGGTAAAAGTTAAACACTACTAAAAATCTGACAAGTGTCACCTAAAACTTTTTTTTTAAATATGAAATTTATAAAATAATTAAACTTTAACAATAAAAAAGCACTTGAAACTTGTTTAAAAGCACCTCTTTCATTTTTGTAAGTCTAAGAACCTGACTTTCTTGATACAGATGCCAAAAAGACTTGAATATTATGCCTTTGGGAAGAGAAAGGGCAATTGCAAAGACTGTGAGAAACCCCCTGTAAAATTTAAAATACTGCTGTAGAACAAGACAAGAAAATATCCAAGATTGAAGAAGGAGTTGAGGCAGAAGTCAACAAACTCAAATGTAGACTTCCTTTTCTTCTTCTTCTTCTTCTTCCCTGGGAGCCGTCTTGATTAACTACCGGAGGCAGCGCAGCCTCATGGGCTGTTTGTGCCTAATCTCCTATTGTCTTTTATATCAATCCTCCCATTAGTCTTGCTCCTTCTACAAGTCTGAATAACCCCGAGACTGGTTGGTTAATATATTCCTGTGGGCTCATTTCCGGTAGCCCAAATAATGCCTGTCTTTTGTGATTCAATGCTTTACATTCGCACAGGATATGGTAGACTGTTTTTCCCCCTCGTCGCACATTCTGCAACTTGGGTCCCCATTGTATGAGCCTATCTTGTGTAGGTGTCCCCTTAGGTTATCATGCCCTGTTAGCAACCCTACTGTTATGCGAAGTCTTTTCCTACTTTGTCTGAGTAGTTCTTCCTTCGTTCTTTTGGTTGGGCCTCTTATGAAGCCTTTTCCATGGCTTATTCTACTGAGGTTTCCCCAGTATTCTTCGTGTTTGTTTCGGATCCATTCCCTGGTTTGGACTTGCAAAGTCCTTAGAAAAATCTCCCACCATCTTTCAAGCAGAAGTCTATATTATCGATACCTGTAAAACTGAATGTGGCAAGAAAGACCTAAGGGGAGCAAATATCTATATCCACATCCTATTGGACAGCCATGCTGCCTTTATCTAAATGCTGCTTTAACTCAAGGCTTGCCTGGAAATACCGACAATCTCACCAACTGGCCACAAACAAGCGAGTTATCCTTATATGGGTGCCAGGACATGGAGGAGTGGAAAGCAATAAAATTGCCGACCAACTAGCCAAAGTGGGTGCACTGGCCCCGTTTTACAGACCAGAACATTCTGCGGCACAACTTGAGGTCACCTATTGGAAGAATTCGGAGGACGATAAGGAGGCAAAAAGAGACTCACTGGACCAACGCATCAGGCCAAAGACAGGCGAAGAGATTCATTTCACAATTGCATAGTATACTAAAAAGCTTTTAAAGCTTTAAGAAATGGAACTCCCAAAGATATATAAAACTTGCTCACTAAATAATTTCCAACTTTGCTAAAACTTTGGGAATTGGGGGAACAAGTAATGCAGGGTATCCTACAGTGACGGATGGGCCATAGGGCAAGCCGGGCAAATGCCCGGTGCGCCGCCCGATTTCGATACTGCAGCGCCGGTACGTTAAAGAGGAAAAATAACTTTTTTATATAATAATTACAAAAATTAAAAAATAAATAAGCGTACGCAAGCGGCTTGCAGTGACAGTCGAAAAACGTGCAGATAAGACGCTATTTAGCCGCTTACCTGACCAAACGTACACTGAAAATTTATTTTTTTACTGAAGTGCGCCAATGGTTGTGCGCAGCACACTAACATGTTAGAGCGGCGCCGGCTAACCTTGAAGTAAACTCGGCGCGCGGCGCCTTTGACAATGTTAACCAATGAAACTGGAAAATGTTTAATGCAAACAGCGATAATTGAAAAAATAAGTTAAGCTAAAGTGTTTTCAGTCCAACTGGATACAACACAGAACGAGTCAGTAAAAGATTAATGTGCTTTCGTTATTCGCTACGTAAATGTTCCAAAAATCAAAGAAACGCTCCTCGATATAGTGACATGTGATTCATCAACCGGCCAGAATCTTTTTTTATTTTAAAATATCCAATAAGGTAATAAAATTGATATTAGCAAATGTATCGGGAGCTCTACCGATGAGGCAACAAATATGCAAGGTGCATATAATGGTTCTCAAGCATGGCTAAGTCAGCAAACTGGTGCAGACATACTACATGTTTGGTGCTATGCACATGTATTGAATTTATTTATTACAGACATAACCAAAAAGTCGACAGCTGCTACTTGCTTATTTAAACTTCTAAATGAAGTTGCAGTCTTTTTCAGAGAATAATACCAGAGAATGAATGTGTGGCGAGTATTCAGCAAAAAAATAACGTCACGAATTAATGAAACGAGATGGCATAGCAAACATATTTCAGTCGAAAAAATTTTTGGCGAATTCAACCACAGCAAAAATGCTCTGTACATCTCGCTTATCGAAGCACTTCTGAAACTGGAAACCGATGGGCAATTTTGTGCAGAAGTTCGGTTTATAGCCAGAAATTTGAAAGAAAATTTACTAAAATTTAAAATTCTTATAACTAGCCAAATTTATTTACGAATTTTTGAAACTTCGGCTCCTTTATCTAAATACTTGCAAAATTCAGAAATTGAGTTTTTAAAATGTAATGAGTTTCAAAATAAAGTAATATCTTTTTCACGCGATTCTGAGCGAGTAAAGTCTCCAGCAGACAATTTCGTGACAAAATTAACTTAATAATGGAAGAAAAAGGTATTGACGGCAATGTGGAAGAGGAGTTACCGGTCAAACGCCAAAAGAAAAGAAAAAAAATCTGACGAATTAGGATCCGATTCTGACAAGGAAGAGCTGAGCGTACTCGACTTATAACGATATCCTGGACACTGCGGTGACGAGTATCAGTGCAAGATTTAATGAATTTAACTATCGAATTTTTGCATACCTAAATCCTAAAAATTTCGACGGAGTCAACGAATACCAATGAATGCTTTTAATCAGCTCAGCAAATTATTGACAAAAATAAACGAAGAAGCTACCGCAGAACGTTTGAGAAAAGAATTGATCCACTTTGCTGAGAACTGGCGAAATTTGAAGAATAGCTTGTGTTTAATCGAAGGTGAAGACAATGATGACGTAGAATTCCCGCCAATTCTGAAAGCGAAGACGAAGAGGAAATCAAAGATAATGATGAAGTCGATGATGAACAAGACGATGGAATTCGTTTTCAAAAATGTACCAATTTTTGTCGCAGTTGCGTGATTTGCTGCCTTTCAGTTTAAGAACGGTACAGGTTAATATATAGTGCCTTTCGATAATCGGTTTGGCATATAAATATCTCGCAACGCAGTCCATCACTTAAGTGCCCTGTGAACGCTGTTTTTCAAAACTGAAATACATCAAAAATCGACTACGAACTACTTTACGTCAAGAACTTTTATCCAGCCTTATGCTCATGGCGGTTGCAAAATAAATCCTTCATAATCTCAATGTTGAAGAGATAATCGACTGACTATTAAAAAAATTATTGCTACTTTAAATTTATTATTACGTATGTATCTTTTAAAGAAAAATTCTTGGTGTTCTCAGTAATATAAATATGCTTCATAAAAAAAGTGAATTTAATTGATATGTGTGTATTGGGGGAGGGGGGGAGGGGAAAACGAAACTTTTATGGCGCCGCATCACTCCAACTGCCCGGTAATAATTTTAGCGCCCATCCGTCCCTGGGTATCCACAACAGACCGTCAGCCCACTGTAGAAAAATAGTACTAATCGTACCCAGTATGCCCTTTTAAATAGTGAATAATAACTATACGCTGATCATTATAGGTTTTACAACATTACAACAGTTAGTTGTGGTTACAACTAAAAAATAGATCTAGAAAGCGTAAAAATAGCCATCTTGGAACAATTTATACTCATTATATCATGTAAACTAAATGACATTTGATGAAAAAAAAATATGGCAGAAAATTATCGGCATACGAGTCCGAAATATACCCATTTGTAATGACGTCATTTTTGCTTATCGTTGTTGAAATATTTTCAATTTATTTTCCCATTAAGCCTATCTGGTCCATTTTAACCATTAAACGTATTGTCAGTAAATTCGAGTCCAAAGCCATCGCAATAAATAATTGTAAATGTTTAACTGAGAAGATCGAAAATAGATCCGAAAAAAAAGAACTGAACTCTTAATATTTTACTAGGTGTAAAAAAATAAAATAAAATACAATAACTTTTTTAAAAATAATAGAGAATTACATAAAACATTAATTAATCAAATGTTAAAAACCCCCATTAAAGCTAAAATTCCCAACCATCATAAAATTTATTTTAAAGTTGATATTGCGAAATTTTATTACATTCTAACGAAATAGCGTTTTGTAGCTGGTTTAGATTTTCAAATTTTACACTTTTATAAATGACACTTTTTAAGTGACCCCACAGAAAGAAGTCATTTGGTGAAAGATGAGGTGACCTGGCTGGCCAAAGTATCCGGTACCGTGGACCAATAATATTGCCGTTAAAAGCATTTTCCAGGTACTCTCTAACCATACGGGCATTATGGGTGGGGCAACCATCCCTTTGGTACCAGATCATTTGATCTTCTCGAACAACTTCTTTCAAGGCGGATCCAATTTGATTTTGAAATAAGTCCAAATAGGTTTCTGCTGTCAGGTTATAGTCCATAAAAAAGGGTCCAATGATATGATGTCCGATAATTCCCACGAATACATTTGTTTTTTGGGATATTGTGTCCGAGTATAAACAAAGCGATGTTTATTTTCTTGGCTCCAATACCGGCAATTCTAAACATTTGGTTCATTGTTGAGGGTGAATGTACATTCATCAGTAAAACAAATATTTCTTTAAAAATTTCTATCGTTATTTGCTCTTTCCATCATTTCAAAAAAAAAATTATTCGCTTTTTATTTCCTTCCTGTAGCTCTTGATGTTTTTCGAATTTATAAGAATAATATTTGTGTTTTTTTAGAGTGCGCAATACCGTTGTATGATGTTTATTTACCTCTTGCCCAAGAACACTCGTACTAACCATTTTGTTTTCCTCCACACTCAGTAAAATATTAAGATCTCTGTTCTCTCTTTCTTCGGCTCCATTTTCGCTATCCTCACTCGAACTTACTGACAATACGTTTAATACGTTAAAATGGACGGAATGGACTTGGTAAGAAAATAAACTGAAAACATTTTAAATACTGCTCTAAAACTTTTTCCCGCATATAATTTCTGTGCGTGAACGAATTTGGCAGATATGTCAATTACCACCGCTGTTAATACCAAATAATTTTTAATTTATGTATTATAAATAATATTTCAGTTATAGAATTCTACCCCAGATGTAATTTCATTATTGCGTCCTTGGTTAATCCATTTTCAGGCTAGTCGTGTGTTTTTGTGTATCCCAATAAGAGGTTGGTAATAGGTTTATAAGTTGTATTTTTTTAAAAAGCGAATAAAATGCTAAGAACAAAGCAAAAAATCGGTACATTCCTAGTGTAACTTTAATTTTTTTTACATGCGTTACTTTCTGCTTCTGGTGTAAGGAGTCAGAAAATCCATCGTGTAGACACTTTTTTACAATCCCACCAAAAACACTTGTGTAAAAAGGGCCATGTTTCTACCCAAAAAAACTCGGCCTCTGTACAGGGTGTCCCAAATTCGATTTCCATCATTGGGATCTCGGAAACTTGAAGGGATACGAAGTCGATTAAATGGAGGCAAAGTTGCGCAATTTAATACTGATCAAAGTGCCACCTTGAAACTTTAAAAATTTTAAATACTTCCGAGGATTTTGGAAAAAAAACAATATTCACCATTTTATTTTATTTTTTTTATGACTCTATTAAAATAGATATAACAAAATAAATTTTACGTTCTCATGGCTACTTTTTCTGTTGTATAGTCTGTCTTAAAGTATATCGTTATCGGACCATACACCAATAAACCTTTAACGATTTTATTTCCTATTGTTATTTGGGTAAACCCATTTGTTCATAAGGGCAGGGTGCGGTATTCTTGAGTATTAACCATAAGGCATATAAATATTTTGGCTAATATTTTAGTGGCAGTGTTGAATAACCGTTTTAACTGTGCGTTTCGAAAAAGTTTTTTTACGAGAATATAACTATGTCGCGTCGAAATCATTTGTCATTAGATGCAAAACAGGTTGTGAAAAATGTGTATGAAACTTAAATCAGTAAAGGTCTAATTAAACAAGAAGCTTTAAAAGAAACCTGTCTACTTACAAAAACTCCAATATCATTGATAAGGGATATTATTGTTAGTGAAGAATTGAACAAAAGAAAAAAACGTAGTGATTTTTAATCTCACCGTATAGAAAATAGTGATCAGGACCTAATAAGAAGGAAAATATATTGTCTTTATGAAAGCGGAGTTATTCCTACCTTGGATAAACTGAAAAAGAAGCTAGACAGAACGAAACCAATATAAATATTAGCCGTGCCACCCTCCATAGAGTTGTTTGTAAAATGGGATTTAAATACCGCAAAATAGACAAAAGACAAGTAGTAATGGAATCGCACAGATTAGATAGAGATTTAATTACCTTCAAGAAATTAAAAGATATAGGTTAGAAAACAGATCCATAATTTACCTTGATGAAACATGGTTCGATACACACGACACAGTATTCAAAGGATGGGTTGATTCCAGTCAAAACTGTCAGACGAAAGCACCTTCAAATAAAGTAAAACGCATTACCATAATACACGCTGGTTCAGAAGACGGATTTGTCCCAAACTGCTTGCTGTTGTCTGCAAAGAATATTAAGGATTCTAGCTTGGATTATCATGAGGATACAAGTGCAGAAATTTTTAAAAAATGGTTGCAAAATTATCTTTTAAAAAATATTCCAAACAACAGTGTTATTGTCTGCCGTCTGCTACACAAAGCACCAGCTTCATCAAGTTCAAAAACTGAAATCCAGGAAAATTTGTTAAAAAATGATATTTATTTTTAATTCAGTTACAAGTCCTAAATTCATATGCAATTAAAAAACAATATGTATGTGATAATTTGGCTGAACAGGCTGGGCATACTGTCTTACGGCTTCCTCCGTATCACTGTATGTTTAACCCCATAGAGCATTTATGGAACTAAGTAAAATCAAAGATCAGAGCAGAAAATGTTACACCTAATTTAAGTCCCAGTGTTACAAATTTCATACAAAATGTAATTACTTACATACCAGTTGAGAGCTGGAAAAAATCACTACAGCACATTATAAAAATTGAGGACTCTTACATTTTTATCCAAAACAACATAAATCCTATTGTAATTAATCTCAATGATGACTGAGATAGTGAAACAGAATTAGATTTAGATATTTAATTAAAAATGTATGTAATTATGTATAGATAATGCAGTTATAAATTTATTAAAACTTTGCATATATTTTATTTCTTAATGTAATTTTAAGATTATACTAACCTAAATAAACAATACATTATAAATCTTTATATTATTAAAGTCCGTCCCTAATGTTCTGTCCTTTAATACCTACCGATCCGCAGTTTTATTGCTGTCGGCAGGTATAATCCCTAAATGAAGGCAAGAGCTAACACGGTGCACTTTGAGACAGACTATACAAGACAGTGTTATTGGATTTACACACCGACGTTTTGCCTTCGAGCAGCCATCATCAACTTATTTTTTTAAATACGGCCCTGGACTTTTTATTGCGTATATTTGTATGATGTAATTTTCATGACTAGGTAGATTTTTTTTAAATCTTCCTTGTAAAAAAAAACTTTTTAAAACACCCTGTATAAAAAAATTCCAACTGACCGCTCAGTTCATCAATTCATCGATGTTACGCTGTATCGTAAATAAAAGTATCATAAAGCAAATATTAGTATTTTATTAGTCCCAATTTTTTTCATAACAATCACCCGACCCTATTAATTGTATTTATTAATAAATAATATTTTTCTAGACTTGAATGATGATACTGTTCCACAGGCTAACTCTTCCGAAAATTTTATCGCTAGGTATGTAACAAATATTATTTTATTAATTAATATTTTATTGTTTAATTATTATTGGTAATAAATACGTTCTCCTTAGTAAAAATTTAACACTTCAGTAAATGAAGTCCGAAGAAACCTTAAACCTGAAGATTTTAATTCGCAGGTATTAATGTATACAATAACTTCTGAAAATATCATATATAAAAAAATGTCCGCAAGGGCCTGAAAATGGCCCTCAAGAGCCCGGAAATCCGTTTTTTCAACTAATTTGGTCGATATCTCTGAAAATATGACACTTACGGAATTCGTGTTTGGACAAAAATGACGAGCAGTTTATTAGCTGCAAAAATGATATCCATCACTTTTGTCAAAAATTTGATAGTTTTTGCAATAATCGGCCATAAAAGCGCCGAGT
>JAHBCN010015459.1:0-20996 GCA_019359885.1 Listronotus oregonensis
AAAATATTAAAAAATCATTTAATAAAGTACTTTTTGTCTAGTTAACAAAAACCTTGAAATACCCACGCCTTACATGACTGCATTACGTTGTCTTGGTATTTATCCCAATCTATAATTTTGCCGACTACTGCACCCTTGACAACGAAAAATAATAGTTATAACTGTGTTAAATAAATAATAACAGCGTAAGCTAAAAGTACATTAACTATGTATTTATTTATATTACACCAAAACTAATTGGTACCAGTATCCCTGTCTTTTTAATAAAGGGATAGACAGGTTGAGCCAATTTATTTTAAATCAAGTAAACGACCCATCTAAAAATTATTAAGGTTATTGGCGAAGACATACTTGTTACATAGTCACGCTTTTTTAATCCTAAAAGGATGAAGACTATTAAACTTTAGTATGTTCTTGTTGGGATTACTCGCCTGGAAAATTTCTAGAGAATTGGAACACTTCGGCCCTGGTCCCGGGGTATAGCGACTGAGTGTGTTCAACTTACTTAACCCCCGTAAACTGGCAGATTGTCTGAAATAGAAAAAAACCTTAAAAACCTATCTACGTTTCGGTGACAAGTCTGGCACCGTTATCAAAATTAACTTTGAAATAATAAATTTATGAATGGGTAACAGAGACGCATCTACGACAAGCGAAGACCTTCACTCGGTGTCAGCTACTGAAATAATGTTACAAACATTTCTAAATGTTTGTAACATTTCTAAATGTTTGTAACATTATTTCAGCTCGGCAAGTCAGTGACACCTGTTGGAGAGTATGCTCGCCCTTTGGTCAGTAGATGCGTTGCCGTTGTTACCCATTCATGTGTTTCAATGCGTACTGAATAAGGTATTAGGATTTTTAGAGATTTTTACCTTTGACTAGCTTGTCTGATGAGACCTGATATAAATCGAAACCGGTCAAGGATGTTGTTAGGTGAAATCTCTACAAAGTTAGTTAAGAAATTAACTACACTATTGTTAATAGTCCGTACAAGTATTGGGCATACATTTCCAAATGTTTGTAACATTATTTCAGCTCGGCAAGTCAGTGACACCGTAAGTTGAGAGGAGTATGCTTCGCCCTTTGTCAGTAGATGGCGTTGCCGTCTGTTACCCATTCATGTGTTTCAATGCGTACTGAATAAGGTATTAGGATTTTTTAGAGATTTTTACCTTTGACTAGCTTGTCTGATGAGATCTGATATAGATCGAAACCGGTCACAAGATGTCGTTAGGTGAAATCTCTACAAAGTTAGTTAAGAAATTAACTACACTATTGTTAATAGTCCGTACAAGTATTGGGCATACATTTCCAAATGTTTGTAACATTATTTCAGCTCGGCAAGTCAGTGACACCGTAAGTTGAGAGGAGTATGCTTCGCCCTTTGGTCAGTAGATGGCGTTGCCGTCTGTTACCCATTCATGTGTTTCAATGCGTACTGAATAAGGTATTAGGATTTTTAGAGATTTTTACCTTTGACTAGCTTGTCTGATGAGATCTGATGTAGATCGAAACCGGTCACAAGATGTCGTTAGGTGAAATCTCTACAATGTTAGTTAAGAAATTAACTACACTATTGTTAATAAATTTTAGTTTAAAAAAACAAAAAAGGAACACGATTTTATAGCAAACCAAACTAAAAAGAAAAAAATAATTTTATTATAGTAAAAAAGCGAAAGGTGCTTGATATTAAATTTTCAAATAATTTTATGGGTCTTGGAATAAGAGATACATCCACCCTGTCTATTTCTGCCTTTTTAGGTTCAATCAATGACGTGTCAGGTTTACTTTCCAAAATTTTACCTTCCTATATTCTTGCGACAGTAGATAATGATTTCAGCAATTGTTTTGTAAGATGGTTATCTGTTTGCAATCTTCAAAATCAACCACAAGAATTACCAAAAAAACAGAAAGATTTTGACTTTTTAATTTGCCAAGCTCGTCACAAATATATTACAAACATGTGCCAGACAAGTGAAGATAAGGCACGTCTACTTGCTCTTCAGGCCCCTGAAAGTAATGCTTGGATTAACGCACTTCCATCTTCGTCCTTGGGAAATTTGTTAGACAACAAAACATTCCATATTTCCATCGCTCTCAGACTTGGTCTGCCTGTGTGTGGAGAGCACACCTGCGTTTGCGGCGAAAATGCTGATATTTATGGCCTACATGGGTTAAGCTGCAAAAAAGCGCAGGGCGTTCTTCTAGACACAGTCAGATAAATGACATTATCAAAAGAGCTCTGATTTTAGCTGAAAATCCTTCTGTATTAGAGCCTCTTGAGTTTGCAGAAGCGATGGAAAACGGGTAGATGGAATGACCTTAATTCCCTGGAAATATGGAAAACAATTACTTTGGGACGCTACTTGCAGCCATACACTTGCAAAATCCTACCTGGACAAAACTTCTAATTTTGTAGGTGCGGCTGCTCGTATTGCCGAGAATAAAAAACATCTGAAATATAAAGAGCTTGAAGAACGCTTTATCTTCATTCCTTTTGCTGTTGAAACTTTTGGTCCTTTGGGTGATGAGGCTAAGGGTTTTATTAATGAAATTTCCAAAAATACAATGCAAAAATCTCGAGTTTCATCATCCAAAGAATTGGTTTAGCTGTGCAACGGGGTAATGCAGCATCGGTCCTAGGAACAATCCATAAAGACCTAGGACTTGATGAAGTTTATAATGTTTAAATATAGATTAAGTTATTTATTTAATTTTAGAATATTGTTATTTGGTATTTATAAGATTATTTAGTAAAAATTTACAAAATTAAGGCTGGTTTATGCAGACAAGTTTAAATTTAACTTAACTTTAATTTTACTTTAGTGTAAGATCACTGCACACCAATATATAAGCGCGTTTATACACACTTAAAAAAAACTTTAACTTTAACTTTTATTTAAGAAGTCGGCCAACTTTTATCTTCTTAAAGTTAAATTAAATAATACTGAAAATGAGCATGTGCGAGCAGTGTAATAAAACTTAAAATTCGCCTAGACCGAGCTGTCAACCCGATTTACGTAACGGACAATACGGATACTTTTATTATTTATTTTATTTATTAAATTATAACAACCCAAGCACAAAAACCGTCAAAACCTTGTCAAAACATAAAATAATGGTTTAATAATTAATACCAACCCAATGAAATTTTCGTGTTTTTGCGCTTGCGTAAGGTAACTGTAAATATTCTTTATAAATGGCCTAAAAATTCTTAAGGTTAAAATAAATTTAAAAAAGTTGAATCAGATTTCAAGTTGTCTGCAGAAACCAGCATTTAGAGTTATTAAAAAAGTATAGTAAATTGCACACCAAGCTTTTCTACTATAATTGAATTATTTTCTACTTTTCAGTTCTGTTTGCTATAAAAGCGTTATTTTTAGTTTTTTTTTAAACTATAATTTATTCGTTTCTTTTTTAGTCCCAAAACAACATCAAAAATGGTAAATGCGCAAGTATCGTCATTTGAAGAAAGTGTTATTTTATTTTATTTTATTCTGATGATCCTCGTCAGGACGTTAGAGTTATTAAGTTATGAAAAAATTGTATTGTCATCGGATCTTGACCCTATACTATTTTTTAAGTTAATTATACTTCTTGAAATTGGTAAATATTAAGATATAGTCCGGTTAAATTAGACCAAAAAATAAGAGTGAAGGTACATAAATTTACATCAAGCTGAAAGTAAGTAAAATTGTTTAAAACATAAAAAACAAAAACATTTCGAAATTTTCCATCGTTCCGGTATGTGGAAAAAAACCGACTTAAGGTCAAAGGTCAAAAAATGGGTTTTTCGCATTTTTTTTTCCAAACGGTAAGGTATTAATAATATTTTTTAAAAGCCACCGTTCTTAAAATATAACGATTCAAAAAGTTGTAAGTGTCATTGTATGCACACATTTCCACGCCACCTCTGAGGTAGTGTACTTAGCGCGTCTTTTTTTGGCCTATTTGAAAGGTCTGTTGTGATTCTGTTTAATTGTTGCATAGTAACAGATATTCGCAAGGGTTGAAATTAATAAAAGCGATGGAATATAAAAAACAGTTGAAAGAATTATTCTTCCGAGTCATAATCTTCAATTACTTCTTATTATTGTTCTTCTTCTCGATTCTGATCTGATCTGAATGTTCAGAGGGTGGTAATATACCACTGCACCTAGACCTCAGTAGGTCCTTTGTGCTTCCTCTTGTACAGGCGGGAGATTCACTGCGTCGTCCAACCTATTGATTTAAAATAGTTGAAGACGTCTTTATGTGGAATCTCCCTAATTTTGGCCAGTAATGGCCCATTCGTGCCCAGCATGGAGTTCCGTTCGAATGTGAGGGCGGGACAATCGCAAAGAATGTTTTCTGCGGTCTCATCTTCTTGTTCACAGCCTCTACATAATCCTGTGTTCGTTAAACCCATTTTAAATAGGTGTCCTCGTAGCCCGCAGTGGCCAGTTAGAACGCCCGTTAGTGTTCGGAGGTTCCTTCTGGACATCATAAGGTTTTTTTTCGCTATTGACTTGTCTGGATAGCTCAGCATTATTTTTGCAAAATTGCAGTTTGTAGTATCATCCCATTTCCTTTTAAACAGTCGATAGGAGTATTTTTTAATGATGTCTATTCGCTGCTGTTGTCAGTCCAGTGGTGGGGACGGGACCAACTAGTTTCCGTCCCGCAGCCGCTCTGGCCAGCGAGTCAGCGGTATGATTACCTTTAGATATGTCATGTCCCTTGATCCAGGCTAGGTTGACCACATTATTTAGAGAGATGTTAGTCAGGACTTGATGACATTCTAGTACTAGTCCCGAAGTAATTCGTGGTCTTTTCAGGGCTAGTAATGCTTGCCTACTGTCTGTATAAATACAGATCGTATGGTTGGCGATGTTGCGGCTAATAATTTCGTAAGCCGCTATTCTCGATTTCCTTCTCCTTCTTTATCCTGAGTGTAAGTGAATTGCGTCAATAGCGCAATAGGTAGTAGTTATTTAAAAATAACGTCCGTGGTGGCACTACCGCGTTGTCTAAAAGGTGCTGTGAAATGCAATATTTGCATGTTTCAGCGCTTGGACAACGTTGACGGAACAACTGGGAAGAAATGGGTTAAACACCGGAAAACCCGGCACTCACGGTACTTTGGTACTTAGGTCTATATATGTATATATAATCCGTAGGATATAATATACATATATAATAATCCTTCTTGAGCTGTCATAAAGATTTAAAAAAAAAAATGTATCGCATGTCTGTTCGTCAGTATTAAACGTAGTCTCTGCTGTTGGTATTTCAACATTAGAACACGACCGGCCTTGACAATTCGTGCATGCCAGAGAACAAAACAGTCCAACTTTTTTGCAACCACATTTAGCACTGCATCCCTTTTTACAGTTGCGAAAAATTGTTTTTAGCAGTTTTTCCGGCACAGGTGGGAGTAAAGTCTGAATTGGTTCTAATGCATTATCGACCAACTTCCAACCCCAATCTTTTGAGTCTAGCTGATATCCAAGCCACACTTGAACTTGGTAATATACCCGAAAAAGATGTTGATGAGTAGCAGCTGAGGTTGGAGGAAGACTAGCTTATTGCACTTGTTTTTTATTCCGAGTGTTTTTAACAAAACATGCCTATCGATACTTACCTAAGCAAGAAGTTTATATTCTCGATATTAATGATTATATCTTCATTTTGCCTGAGATTCTCATAGTTATGCTTATGTATATTTTATATTTTAAATATAAGTTACAGTCACCGATAAAAAAATATTTTTACTTATATTAGAGCTACAGAGATGTATCTACGTGACGTACCTATGCATACAATGACACTTACAACTTTTTGAATCGTGGAGGAACGGTGGCTTTTAGGAAAAAAATATATTAATACTGTTTTATAGATAATTTAATAATCCACATTTTAAATTAAATAATTTTATGATAAAACTTACCATTTTAAAGAAAATCGCAAAAAACCCATTTTTTGACCTTTGACCTCAAGTTAATTTTTTTCTACTTACCGGAACGACGGGAAATTTAAAAATGTTATTTTTAATTATGTTTTAAATAATTTTACTTACTTTTAGCTTGTTGTAAATCTATGTACCTTTGAATGTCTAGATTGACCGGAGTATTAAAAGATTCCGCTACATAGATACATCCAGCGTGGTAAAATTTCGGATATTAAAAAAACAGTTTTATGATTTATGACATTTTGTCATAAATATTATTATTTAACAAATAACACAGCCAATAAAGTACAGTAAAAGAAATAAAAAGTTTGAATTTATGTATTTTGCGCCTTCCTTCACAAATATAAAAATTCTTCGTAAAAATAAACAAGAATATTTTTGTATTTTTGTTCCATTTTCAATAAAGGATTTTACCATACCAATGCACTTGAGTTACTCATTTTGAAAAAGAAAGAAAAATATAAATACAAAGTCTTACATTACAAGCACGTGGCCATACAAAACGTCTTTATCTCTTTGTCAATTCTTATTTATGTTGAGGCGTGATGTCGAACGTATCTAACTAATAGTAAGAATGTCTTCTTATTCTAAAGACACGTGATTGCATATTGTTTAAAAGAGAAACGTGAGAAGCAATAGTGGAAGGTTTATCTGGTGTGGCCAAAATAATAATATTTTAATAGTTAAATTAGCAACTGCCCAGTAAAGTTTGAAAATTTACTACAAAGCGTTTTGATAATTGAAATCATTATTGGAAGTTAGGCCAAAAAAGTTAAATAACACAGGTTTACAAAAAAAAATAAAATAAAATCATGCCCTTTTAAGGAAACTATTTGATACTTAAGTATTTTGCCGCGCTGAACACGAATCTAAGGTGTTGGTGTAAATTTTTTAAACTTTAACTTTTTTTGCTAGAATTCACTTTTTGAAGTGTCTCAAGTGTTAAACGACACTTTCTCGAGCGATTTAGGCCAAAAATCATAACCTCAAAAATACCACATATCGAAAATACAGTACCTATCCCTTTGCACTTTAAATGTTTTGATGGGATTGAACATTTTGAAGAGTTTCTATTGTTTCCAGTATTTCCTTCCTTCGATGATACTCTCCTCATAGATTTAGACCGAGAAACATAACCTCAAAAATATAATCGAAAACTTAGTGTCATTTTGCTAAAAGTGATTTCAGCTGTGACTTTTTTATGAAACTGCCCACTTCGAAGAGTTTCTATTGTTACTAGTATTTTCCCCTTCGAAGGTACCTTCCCGATGGATTTGGACGAAGAAACATAACCTCAAAAGACCGTGATAGCGATAAAACGGTATCCAGGTGGTGTAAATGATGTCTACTTTCATATTTTTGATAGAAAGCCCAGTTCGGAGTGCCGTAAATATGTTTACCCTTCACGGATACCCTGGTAGTTGATAGAGTGCCAAAAACATAACCTTAAAAGCCCGTGATAGCGATAAAACGGTATCCAGTTGTATAAATAAGGTCTACTTTCCTATTTTTGATGAAAAGCGCAGTTGAGAGTGTCGTAAGTATGTTTACAATCCACGGACACCCTGGCAGTTGATAGAGTGCCAAAAACATAACGTCACCGTTATAGCGATAAAACTGTCCCCTCACTATGTCTACCTTTTAAAATTCATTTTCGGCGCACTCGCTAATGGGGTCTACATCTCTAGTTAAAATTCCTTTTTAAAGCCATTCTTTTGTGTTTCACAAATGTATCCCTTTGTAAATTCCAGTAGTAATCCGCCAATATGTTGATGTCCCAAAAACCTTGATAACGTCTCTCCATTTCTTTGATATCCTAATTGAATCTTTCTACCTGCTCCTTACTGTAATCTTCCAGATTTTCTGGGAATTTGTCTTAATGAGAATCCAAAAAGTGAATCTTGAGGCTCATCAAACACCCTAGAGCTTCGTAATTCTTGATCAATTCATTTACTTTTTTTGTAATTTGGATCTTTGTTGTTCCCAAAAAACTTCTCATAAACATCAACAAAACTCCTCCAAGCCTTACGGCACTCTGAACTGCGCTTTCCATCAAAAATAAGAAAGTAAACATTATTTATACAACCTGGATACCGTTTTATCGCTATTATGGAAAAAATTAAAACTCTTCAAAGTGTGCAGTTTCAACAAAAAAGTCGCAGCTGAAATCACTTTTAGCAAAAGGACACTGAGTTTTCGATTACATAAATTTTTGAGGTTATGTTTCTCGGTCCAAATCCATCAGGAGAGTATTATCGCAGAGCGAAAATACTAAAAACAATAGAAACTCTTCAAAATGCCTAGTCTCATCAAAACATTCAAAGTGGACATGACTTTTAGCAAGGGGATACTGTATTTTCGATTTGTGGTATTTTTGAGGTTATGTTTTTTGACCCAAATCGCTCGAGGAAGTGTCGTTTAACACTTAAGATACTTTAAAAAGTGAAATTCAGCAAAAAAAGTTAAAGTTGAAAAAATTTACACCAACTGAATATCATATTTTTATATCGTGAATTTTAAGGTTATGTTCGCTATTTTAAAAAAACTGTGACGTGATGGGGCCAAACGGACCTCAGATTCGTGTTCAGCGCGGCAAAATACTTAAGGATCACATAGTTTCCTTAAAAAGGCATGACTAGCATATTTTTTCGTAAGAGAGAGTATAATTGTATCTCTAAGGCATAAACCTACACAATTTTTTTGTGCTTCAATGCAATATTAAATGAAAGACTTTTAAAAAAATATCTTTAATACCTTGCCCTTGTTTTTTAGATTGGACTGGGAGAACGACTGGAGAAATTATTTTTAGAGCAAAGGTTACTATTCTTAGCAAAACTAAATTTAATTATTCGTGAGAGAGAAGACTATTGTTAACGAAAAGTAGAAATAAAATGGGTGCCAGTTCTAAGCCTTGTAACCAAAGCCGAATTTGATTAAACCTACGAGATTTATTATCTATAATTTAGAATATACGTCAATAATAAAGAAAAATGGCTTAAGGCCTAATATTTAGGTAAAAGATAGTTGACTAAGTCTAAAGCTTTAAATATGTCAAGACTGACTATCTGAAATTTACCACGGACTTGTTTTAAAAACTAAAAGATAATTTACTGTGGATGTTTTACGATAAAATCTGTACTGTTTGTCACAGACAATTTAGTGTTTTTTACCAATATTTTAATATGAGGGAGTTGGTGATGATTATTAGTTTGCAAATTATTAAAAGAGAAAAAATATGTTTAAATTTTTCTGGAAGGTAGGTTGCATATAAGCGTCTTTCAACTATACAAAAAAAGAAATCCTAAATATGCAAGTTGCAAACAGCCAAGCTATAAAATTGGGAGCAGTATTGGAAGCCAGCCTGTAAAAATAATATATGCCCTTTTCCATTCTATAAAATACCAGAAAAACAGTAAAAAAGACCAAAAAAGTAGAAATGCATAGCACTGTGGTGATTGTTTCGTTAAACCCAAACCATAAGTAAAATGTACTAATTTCTGAAGGAAAATGTACAGAACATAGTGTTACCAACAAACTACACATTTATAAATTGTTATATTTATAAAAAAATAGACTACAAAAAACATATTTTTATTTTAATCTATTTTATGACTGTTCTCTATCTCAATATTATCTGTATATTTGCTATTGTACCACATACATTTAACGGTGCCCTAACGCATGGTAGAGGTGCGTTCTTAAAAAAATAAAAATGTATAGAAATTTACAATATCAACCTAATCATTTATTGCTGAGGGATTAAGGTCCCTAAAGTAATTTATCACAAAAATTTATGACAAAAGGTCATTTATGAGAAAACTTCATAAATATTAAAAAAGCTCTTCATCATCATCATCATCATCATCATTTAGCCTTCCGTGTCCATTGTTACACATAGGCCTTTTCAATCATTTTCGATTCCAATCGATTTTGTGCTGTTTATATCGAGTTGCTGCAGATCCTCTTAAAATCGTCCGACAACGCGTAGGCGGTCTTTTTCTACTTCGCTTGTCGGTTCTAGGTCTCCACTTAAGAAGCCTTTTTTCCCATTGATTATCCCGCATCCATGCAACGTGGCCAGCCCAGTTCAACTTAAGCTTTGTAATAGCTCCAACGACATCACTGACACCCATTTCTTCTGCGCAAATCCTCGTTTCTTATGTGGTTAGTTGTGTTTAGTCTCTCTCTTCCTCTGTGTAGCTCTAAGTTTTTTAGCTGTTGCCGTTGTTAGTGTTAGGGTTTCTGAGCCGTATGTCATTACTGGTAGCACGCACTGATCGAAAACCTTTCTTTTTAGATTGACCAGAATGTCACTCTTGAAAACTTCTTTTAGTCTTCCAAAAGCTGTCCATGAGCGAGTGAGCCTTTTCTTTAGTTCGCAAGTCTAGTTATCCCTTGAGATGCTAACCTTATGGCCAAGGTACACATATCTATCTACCATTTGAATTTTAGCTACGCCAATCTTTAAGCCATAGGGGGGAACAAGGTTTGTCATGAGCTCTTAGAATTTTCAAAATTTTTAAAACTAAAATTCTTACAAATTAATTTTTAATTTCTATTCTGTATTTCACCATCAAAACAAAGATAAGTTTTTTTTTTAATTTGTTGTGTTTTTTGGGTTTTTTTTCTGCTTCAGGCGATCTGTCAGTTCCTAGGAGTCAATAGGATTAAGCACACTCAGTTCGCTATACTCCAGGAGCAGGACCGAAGTGGTACCGATCTTTAGATACTTTTCTGGTTAGTAACCCAACGAGAACTTATTGAAGTTTGATAATATTTGTTAATTGCATCTGTGACTTGGCGGTCGATTTAATAGTGTGTCTAGATAATGGAATCTTGTAGGTTTAAAGCCTGCCTAAAACAAAAATGTATTTTTATTATATTTTTTTCTGATATGGCCTCTAACTAATAAAAGTAAAAAACTATAAGAAAAAGTGTGTCATTTACCTAGATAGTTATTTCTATATTAAATAAATAGTTTACCCCATCTTCCCCTGAATCGTTTAGAGAAAAATAGAAAATGATTGGCATTGTGTTTCTCTGAAAATGTCAGTTTACACTTGCGTAGGTACATCAAGAAAAGCATTTACCAAATAGATAATACGTATTCGTAGTAATCGGAGAATTGCTTTAAAAATAGAAATTTAAAAGAATGTCATATAGAGTGCATTTTCTACAAAGGGAAGGTTAGATTTTACGTAGTAAATACTACACCATACAAAGGTTTAAAAAAATCTTATTAGGTATTTATTTAAGTCCGCTTAAAGCTAGAATATTAACTTTTTTTGAGCACACAAAGGCGTGTATAAAGCCTAAGTATTATGAGTATTATGGGTGCTGAGTTTTCAGGTTCTCATGGAACTAGAAACAAGTAATTTTACGGTAACTTTTAGACAACGAGTATTGCCACCACAATCGTTATATTAATAACTACTATCTTTGAATTACCCCCTTGGAGAGAGAGGCAAGGTGGGCAACCTACAGACTCTATCAAGCGGTCAGTAACAAACCGCAGGCGTGTTATATGGAGAGCACCAGTCTCCTCGGGAATGGCCTGACCAGTGACAGACTGGGAATGCCCTCAGACATAATGCCTGCAACCAATTATACAACCGGCCCTACAGTGTAGTCTACCCACAAAGGGAGGACTGGAGTCGAAAAACGACCGACCTGCTCCGGGCTGACATCTGTTGGTAGACCGATGGCTCCAAAACCAAGGACGGTGTTGGAGCTGGAATATATGGACAGAGGCCGAGGGCAGAGTTTTCCTTTAGCCTGGGCACTCTCGCAACCATATTTTAGGCGGAGGTATTTTCTATTGAGATATGTGCTAGATCGCTGGTTGATCGGCACTGCACACGTAAGACAGTTAAAATATTTTTCGATAGTCAAGCAGCTCTTAAGGCTCTGAAATCCAGCCGGTTCAATTCGAAATCCGTCTGAAATTGCAAGGATGCGCTGAGTAAACTGGGTCAAAACAATAAGGATACACTACTGTGGATACCTGGACACACCGGCCTAGAGGGTAATGAATCCGCAGACCTCCTTGCCAAAAGGGGGGCAGAAACAAAATTCATAGGGCCGGAACCGGTCATCGATATATCTTATGGAACGGCCAAGCAGTTCATATCAGCTTGGACACAAAGAGAAAATCTTCGGGACTGGCATGGACTTCTGGGTCTTAGACACTCGAAGGCCTTCATAAACCCACCGAACCAACAATGTACTGTTAAACTACTGGAGCAATCAAGGGTAAAGCTTAAAACTCTAGTGGGACTGTACACGGGACACTGCAGATTAAAATACCACATGCACAAGATCGGCCTAGCGGAAGACGCCGAGTGCCGCATGTGCATGGAGGGGGATGAATCAGCAGAACACATACTGTGTTCGTGCCCAGCACGACTAAGATTCGCGATCCTCGGCAATGACACCTTGTTGCCGGGGGAGGTGACAGATCTCTCTCCCAACAGGATCATCAGATTTATTAGGAGTCTGGACCTGGTGGGAGAGATATAAAAAGGTGTGAGCCACAATAGTCCGATCGGTCGCGGTGGAAGGGTGTTATACCCACTCACTTTAAACCTACCCTACTCCTACCCTACCCCTTATTACCGTCTGGGCAATATCATCCGGACCGAACCGAGAGTCTAACATGGATTTTGAACCACACATAACAGCACGTTCCGATGGTCACCCATCAGGCTAATAACCTCGCCCGACCTTGTTTAGCTTCACTGATCTGACGAGAAACAGTGTTTTAACGTAATAAAGGCCGTTAATAAGATTGTATAGCACTGTCTGATTAGGTACAACTTGTTAAGACTTTGTTTGCAGTTTCATTATTAATGCATTTATCAAAAACAGAGCTACCAGATTTTCAAGTAATTATGATGCGTGGTTTGTAGAATTTTGTAATCATTTTTGCGCTGGTGTTCTGGAATGATTTTCTTTTTACATACACTTATAGCCATTATATTTTTTTAATGACCTATTTTTTAATAGTTGTGCTTTCTTGTCGATAGTTAATAACTTATAAATAACATCTCTGTATAATATTTTTTTAACGTAAGTAAGGCATTTGAATTCCCACGGTAACCATATACGAACCACGGTTTACTGCCTAAAAGCTCTTATTTTTCTAAAGATATTTTTTATTGTAAATTAAATCAGTTTTTATATGACATTAAACAGAAGAGAAATTTATATAATAAAACCAACCCCCAATTCGGTGTAGCCATACGCGCTATTTTCAAATAATAAATAACCCACCGGGAAAAAAAATAAAAAAGCAATTTACTAAATTTACACAAAACGCAAAAGGGACTAAAAGTTTTATTAACTAGGGTATGGCGTATCCAATAATTTAAGTTTCAGTTGAAATGCAGTTACAGCACATTCCAATATAATTCGTTGATTTCTCGTTTTACCTGCTAAAGTCAGTTGTAAAATTCAATAAACTTTGGGTACCCGCATTTAGGTCCGGACTTAAAATTTCCTTTATTTATTATTGTACCCAGTTTTTTGTATATTATGTGAGCTAAAGGCAAATTTCAGGTGTTTAATATAAATCAAAGTCTTTTAACCTTAGTTCATTAGTCGTTTGAAGTTTGTCAAGGTACTTTCGTGTGTGTTATTGAGCATCCAAAATAGCTAACCTAAACTATTGATATTAGTTGGTAATTAGGACCTGTACCCTTTCAAAAGGTGCGGTGTCTACACAATAGATATTTGTCAAGCAACCTATTTATGGCTGGTTTTTTTACTGAGGGTTGTCATTTAAATTTTATTGCAGTCGAAAAATCAGCAAAATATTGTGGAATGTACCAGAGCAGTACGCTTGGGGCTCTAGCTCAAAATGAGTGGTTAGTATGGGTATTTTTTTATTGAATTGGTAAACAGCTTTTTTGTGTGGTTACCATTTTTTACTTTTTTATTCAACAAAGCGTACAACATAAAAAGTGTATTTTGTATAAAATTAAATATAAAGATATAAATTTAGTTTGTAGATAAAATTGCATCCCAACATGAATTCTACTTTTAGCACTAAGACTTTGCACGAAACTTATATAGTAATTAATGATATAATTTTTGGAATAATATGTAAAGTAACTATCCGTTGTGTAGATTCCTATTGGCAATTACAGTTAAAACGCTAAGTCATCCAAAATATCACAGCAAAACATTTAAAACAAAACTACTCGTTGAACAGCGTTTGCCCTAAGGTTTTTTAAACAACATTTTATAAACAATCATTATCAGATGAGCTTTTCAACCTTTAGGAGGTCCAAGTTATAATTTTTTTAAAAAATGATCAATATAAGCAGTTTATCAGACTTCTTTCTGTTGCACCGATAAGATCTTAAAATGTTTTCGTTTGTTTTTCAATTCTTTACTATAATCCTATTAATAGTACCTTAATTTAATTAAATTTAAACTACAATTTATCTTAAAGAACAAGAAAAAGCTAACTTTCAAGTGATTCCTAAGTTAACGCTTTTTTTACCTGTACATAGAACTCATTAAAATGAACAACTTTTTAAAATAACTTAAAAAAAAAACAAAAATACCAAAGCTACATAAATTTATTTGAAAATGTGTCCAGTGCGGTCCTGGGCAAAAAAAGATAGTTTATTTCTTATTTACGTTTGTTTTTTGCCTTGCTAATCTCGAATTATAAATTAGTTGCTTTGCTTTTTTACCAAACGAGGTGAGGGTTTATTATAAATCATTAGTAAATCTCGAAAATGGCACAATACAAAAAATATAAATTCATGGATAGGTTGCTCATTTTTTATGGAGAGTGTCGGGAATTTGCCAGCCTTACTGCTCTGCCGTGGTGGACTATTACTTCCCTAGCTCCAAAGAGAAAGCGGACAGAACCGCTTTTATTGGAAAAAAGTGACTAAGGTGCGCTGACCGAAACGGATAAATCTGTTTCGAGAGATGCCACCCAAGGTCACAAGCAGACAAGGGTGCGCCGGCCGAAACGGATAAATCCGTTTCGAAGAGTGCCCCTTAAGTCACAGGCGCCTGTTTTACAGCAAGGGGCTAATCCATCACGAACAAACAGGTGCTTAGGAATCCAAACAGAAGGCGGACAGAACCGCTTTTGTAGAGAAAAGGGTTTCCTGGCTTTAAACAGAAAACGGATAGAACCGTTTTCATAGGGAAAGGCCGGAGAAAGGGCCTCAGACGGAGCATCTGGTTCCTGTATCAAGGACCTGGTAGCTCCCACGTCACTAAACCAGGAGAGGACGGCATGACGGATCTAATCGTCTGCTCGTCATACTTTCCAGGAGACAGGGACACCAGAACACATATTGTGCAGTTTTTACACTTTTTAGCAACTCGGCTTTTTAAATCGTTCTTCAAAAGATTTACACAAGCATAAAGTTCTGCGCTCTCTTTACTCACATTGGATAATGTAACATATATATAGGTATATTAGATATTTATTTATCCTTATTTTAGGTACACAAATAAATCCGTATATTTCTTTGTCAATAAAAGATGAAAAGCATTATTAACATTATATTCACATTTTCATGGTATTACTCTCATATTTAAAAAGTTAGATTTTGATGTAATCTGAGAATTAAAAAAAGGGGTTAAAACTAAATAATCTATTTAAGGTTATCCTAGCAGGCGTTAATGTTGGCATTTAATTAATATATAAAACAACCAGCTAATCCCACAGACAATATGTGCAAACTCATTTTTCATCGTCACTTCATAAGCTCAGTATAGGGCGTGAATGAAAGCAGGTACAGCAAAAGATATATTTTTGCTGGATTTGCGTATTTTATTGTTTATAAAGAATGATTTAGAACTTATTCCTAAAAACAAACGTATATAAATGCATGGCGTAATAAATTTATTTTAGGTTTACAATATTTGATTTAGGACATTTTTTTAATTGAAAACAGTGCTCACATGCCTTCAGCTATTACCACAAATGCTCGTAATATTATTCGACTTGCTTGCTTAGCTATAACAGGAGCAATTAAAACAACCCCAACAACAGCCATAAAGTATCTTTTAGATCTTCCACCACTTTACCTTATAGTGATGGGAGAGGCAAGAATGAGCTACTTCCGACTGCAACAGTAAAAAACTGGTGTCTACCATAGATATATAAGCAAAGGGAGATATAACCGCTCATTCATAAATTGGCCTTTGTTGTGTATCAAACATTCATAATGTGTAAGAAAAGGACTTCCGATAAAAAAATTCCCTGCAGGCAACGTCGCAAATGTTTAGCAGCGCCAAACGTGGCGGGCCACCAGTGGCGTAGTTCGTTTTCAAAAAGTATTTATCTGTAAAAAATAACTAAAGTTTATTTTTTTAGTATATTATCCAAAAATATCTATTTTATGAGACTCAGTCCAAATAAAGTGCCATGACAACTTTTTTGTTCTGTTTCGAGGAATGTGCAAGTAAATAAAATCTATTGGTTCAATACAATAATTAAACTTTATTTATCATATAAAGCGCCACTTCTGAAAACTGGCATTGTTAACCGTCAACCATACATAATAAAAAGCTTAAATCTGTTTTTTAACTTTCTCGCAATTGCCCGTGTTTTTATCTTCATCGCTATCCACCGATTTTTAAAGATTTAATTTTATGTCAAAAAAAGGGATAACAGATCATCTGACAGCCACCCTCAAAGTCCACTAATGAGATCAAAAACGCATGCAATACCATTTTGTAAAAGTGAGAGGAGGAAATTAATAGATCAAAAAATGTTTAGTTCAGTACGAATATCAAAATATAATTGGGAGTTTTTAGGAAAATTAAAATTTGGGCTTTGGATTTAAATAAAAAATCTATTTTTAGGACCCTTTGTTGTGAATAAATTTCATTTTTCTAACTTAAATAGGTATTTTTAACTTTTATGTTTTAATGTTTTTTGATTACGAGAAAAGCAAAAAGGTAAGAAGAAAATATCACTGTTTTTTTGCATATAATTTATTGTATTCAGTAACAATATTAAAGTATTCTTGACTGGTCCAAGAATATTTAACTAACTATTCATTTATATATGTGATAATATCACAAGGATCAAAATAATCTAAAAGATTTTGACAATTTGTAGTAACTGCATATTCTTTTCAAATCCAAGTAGGGAAAACCATATTTTTTTTTTCACTCCGGGTCAACAGGAAACCTTAAAACAAATTTTATAATTGAAATCGTTCATATACTATATTAATTTAATAAAAAAGTTTATAACAAAAACTATACATTGATGGTTACTTTCAATCGATTATAAAATAATTAAACAATTTTTTCGTTATTTATATAATTAAATTGTATGCTAAAATAAGTAAACAATTGTTGTTAATCTGCACAAAAATATAACATAAACGGTATTAACAACAAAATGTTATTTGTTCGCCATGGTATTGCACGTCAATGAAGTGAAGTTTTATAAAAGAACTGTTTAAACTTACCTGTGAAACGAAAGATTTTTATTACGAGAATCCACTTTTCCACAAACCTGGCACTTCACAACCATTTTTTAGTCTGTTTATTAAAAATAATACATAAAATATTAAGAAAATTCTCTTATAACCTCACTTTAAAAACAAAATCTCTCTCTGAGCTAGTTTAAACGAAATGCAACACCGCCTCACAACACAAATAAAAAATTTACTACTAGCGGACCGACGATCTTGGTGACCCTAGCGTACAAAAATTATGAATAAACTACAAAAAGCAGTGTTGCCCGTCTTGAACGTTAATATTCCGTTATGATTATTTTTGAGAATAATATTAATAAAGCAAAATAAAAATTAACTAAAATACATATTTCTGTCGCTGCTATTAAGTTATTGCATAACGACATGTTATGATCTATGATCTCTTGAAGAATTTAAAAAAATATATTAATAAAGCAATATCCTAAAAATTCGCCAATAAAGAACAATCGGCAAGGGTGCATGTGTATCAAGCACGTTTGACCATCAAGTGGTCTAGAAAGGTAGACACTATTTCAATGTTTGATTGCTTTTAATTGTAAACAGTTCTATCTCCCTTTGCTTATATATCTATGGTGTCTACGCTAGTTTGAGGCACAACAACATAAAAAGTCAGGTTGGCAACATCCTGAACGAGAGAACAGACCAGATGATTCCCCAATACTCATTTAACAAAAACTTTGAGGCAAAAATTCCAGATCAAAGTGAGTTGCAGCAACCCGATCTCCCCGACACATTATCTGGTATACGGATGGTTCCAAAACCGAGCAGGGTACTGAAGCGGGCGTGTACAGTGAAATGAGAAATTCACAATTCTCCATTTCACTTGAAACACACAGTTCTGTATTTCAAATGGAAATATATGCTTTACTGCACTGTGCAAAAGAAAATAACAGGAGGGCTTATGAAAACAAGCGGATCTGCATAGTAACAGACAGCCAAGCATCACTGGGGGCAATAGTAAACCCTAAGATAACGTCCAAGCTGACATGGAAATGCCAAAAAGAACTGAAATTTCTAAAAAAACGCAACAGATTAACTTTCTTGTGGGTACCAGGATATTCGGGAATAGAAGGCAACGAAAAAGCGGATGAGCTTGCGAGACAGGGATCATCCACACCATACTTAGAACCAGAACCTGCCCTTTAAATGACCAAACTAACCACAACTAACCACAGCACCAGGAAAAACCAGGAAATGGATCCAAAACAAACACAAGGAATACTGGGGAAACCTCAGTAGAATTAAACATGGAAAAAGCCTCATAAGGGGCCCATTCAAAAAAACGAAGGAAAAAAAACTACTAAGACAAAGTAGGAAAAAACTTCGCATAACAGTAGGGTTGCTAACAGGGCACGATAACCTAAGAGGACACCTACACAAGATAGGCTCATACAATGGTGAGCCAAGTTGCAGCATGTGCGGCGAGGGGGAAGAAACCAGTTTCGGGGACTTGTAGAAGGAACAAGACTAATGGGAAGATTGGTATAAAAGATAATGGGAGGTTAGGCACAAAAAGCCCACGAGGCTGCGCTGCCTCCGGTAATGAATCAAGACGGCTCAGAGAAAAAGAAGAATAATAAGAATATTTTCCGTCCATATACTTTACTTATTAAATATAGTATAGAAAATATAATACCTCAACATCAAAATAGAATTTTATTTTTAATTTTTATCAGTGTCATGTTTAGGATTTGTTTATATTATTTTCTTATCCATTATTTTTAATATATATATAAATCTGAAATAAATTTGGTCCAATTCTTAGTATCCTTTAAACCTTCTTTGACAATTAATAATGAAGAGACATTTGGGTTTAAAAATTTATTACTATCGTCAGTTTTGATTAACTTAAATGCTGAAAAAAATATTTTGCATTTTACGTTTGAAACGAGCATTTGTTTTGTTTTGGAGACATTTTAAAATTTAAGTTTTTCTTCGTAAACTCCAAAAATCACAGTCATTAGTCTAGTAACTAAAGACGTGAAAGTACCCAAAGCTGTAAATAAATATGTATAATTTTTATTTGTGGCGCAATTCTTAGGTCTTTGTGGATGCTTTCGAGCGAGAAAAAGTTTATCCCGATTCCGACGTGGGAACCCGCTGAAAATGGCCCCGCAAAGTCCCAAAAATGAGTTTCCCGCGAATATCTACATAAATATGTAAATTAAAGAATTTTTGTTTAAACAAAAAATGAAGATCACCTCTATGTCTACAAAAATGGTCTTTACCATTTTTGTCGCAACACCAATATTTTTTGCAAAAATGGCCGTCGAAAAATCCATAACATACAGATTTTCTAGAACTCTGGAAACGGCTAAAAACTGCAGATGGGCAAAACAATTTTTTATCAAAACGCAAGAAAGATGGTGAAGGAAATTTGCTGGGATTATTAAACACTTGCTAAGGTCTCATTATAAAAAAGAAATGTTAATAACAAACCATTTTTTCAAAAAATATTAATAAATTAATGAAATAATCTTAAAATATTCTGAAAAAAACTTTGCCCGTTTTTTTTTATATTTAAGAAAAATCAGAATGGACCCAAACTCATATGCAATGCACGGGTTTTCCCATTCCGATAAACTTTGAATAATTAAAAAATGTACATTATTGCCCGAGTAATGTGGAACAATTCGTCCGCCCGCTTATAAGTGAATCCACGAAGATAGCGGAATTCTAGCTGTAGAGCGGCAGCTGAAATAAGGGGACTTTTGGGTCGCGTTATTTCGAAAACTGTTGATTTTTCGAAAAAAAACTATAAAGACCATTTTTGTAGATTACAAGGCAATCTTCATTTTTTGTTTAAACAACAATTTTTTAATTTGCACATTTTGGCAGATATTAGCGGGAAACCCATTTTTTAGGCCTTGAGGGGCCATTTTCAGACCTTTCCCACCTGTTTATGTTGATAAACATCCCCGAAGACCTAAGAATTGTGCCACAAAGGAAAACTGTACAGATTTATTTACAGCTTTGTCCCTTCATTTACTGGACTACATATAGAGTTTCACGTTCTATCGTTAAGAATGACCGAAAATGATATTTTAGTCGTTTACAAAATTAATTTTGCAGGGTTTACTAAAGAATTATTTGTTTGGCTAAAAAGATTATTAAAACAATACTAGAAGGTCATTAAACTTCATTAAAAAGGGTTTGAAAATGTGGAAATTTCGACACATTGTATATAACATTATTATTTTATAGCTTTAAACAGTGTTTAATACCTTTGAAAAAGGAAAATTTGTAAAAGCTCAAAAAATCTTTAGGAAATGCTTAAAGCAATATTTTTTAAACATAGTATTATCCATGAAATCTACGGGAAACTAAATTTGAAACATTTAAGAATTTTATTCTTATACCGGGTGACCAGTTACGACCGATCTCTAGTCATACCTCCAGTCGAAATATTTTTGATGTACGTTACAATATTTGTGTATTAAAAACTAAACTTTTTTATTTAAAATATTAAATTTAAAATACAATTTTTTTCTTGGTTAAATTACTTTCGTTTTATTAATTCTCTATAAAAATATTTGGATTTTTAAATATGGCAG